>ML249790.1:5861-39423 GCA_005239495.1 Nicotiana undulata
AGAATTCCCAAATTCCAACCCCGGTCCCGCATGTTCAAATTCCGAAAATTCTCGAAGGGATCACTCACCCAAAGCCTAAGGATCATTAAGGTGTGATTTCTACTTGAATTCATGGCCTAAAATGGAAAATCACAAAATCCCCAAGAGCCCTAAAATTACTACCTAATTCTATGATTTTTGATAACTTAGTAGGGAATTTAACTAGGAATTGATGTTTGAAACTAGTAAAACCATGGAATTTACTTACCTCAATAACAGTGGTGGAAGGTTCCTTGAAGAGCTCTCTAAAGACTTGAGGAGGAAGATGAAAATGGAGGAAATATGCTAAGTCCCGTATTTAATAAAACTTCCCAGGAATTCCTTCACTGCGATCGCAACAAGGGCCCTGCGATCGCGAAGGCCAACTGGCCAGACCTTTGCAATCGCGTCAGAGGTCCTGCGATCGCGAAGGCCAACTGTGCCCAACCCTGGCTTGGCACTATGCGATCGCGAGGATGGGGCTGCGATCGCAAAGGCATCTTGTCCAGCCTTCCGCGATCGCGAAGAGGAAGCTGCGATCGCGAAGAACAATCAGCAGCTCAGCCAAATTCCTTCTCCGCGATCGCGACCCACCTTCTGCGATCACAGAGAAGGAAACCAGATAGCAAAAATCTGGTTTTTCCAACTTAGCTCCCGAGGGTCCGAAACTCACCCGAGCCCCTCGGGACCCTGTCCAAAAGCACCGGCAAGTCTGTATTCATGATACGGACTTGCTCGAACTTCCGTAACGCGAAAAACAACAATGAAACTCAGAATTCAACCCCTAGAATTCATTTCAATGCGCCGAACCGGCCTATACTACTCGGAATGATTTCAAATTTTGCAGACAAGTCGTAATGACATAACGGAACTATTCCAAGTATCGGAATTTCATTCGGACCTCGGTAACAAAAAATCTTCCAAACCAAATTTCAAATTCTATGAAAATCCTCAAAACTTCATTAACTCTAAAATTTCCCATTTTGATCCGAAACCCGTCAAATCAAGTCCGTTCCTTATTAAATTTTACAGATAACTTAAATAACACAGGTATCACATCGAGGTTCATTTTCATAAGCCTTTATTATTTTCAGAAAACAAGTTTTTAAAAAAAATTCATTTCTAGAACTTGGGTCCTCGGAATTCAATTCCGGGCATACGCCCGAGTCCCATATTTTCCTACGGACCTTCCGGGACCGCCAAATCACAGGTCCGGGTCCGTCTACCAAAAATGTTGACCAAAGTCAGCTTTATTCAATTAATTATCATAAATTCAACTCTTTATCAAGTTTTCACATAAAGGCTTCCCGGCTACGCGCCCGGGCTGCGCACACACATTGAGGTGATATTAATGGAGGCTTTCGGGGCCTTGAAACACAATTATAATTAAATTTACATAAGATGACCTTTTGGGTCATCACAATATTTTTACCCGATAACTCTTTCATCCTTCCCGGGTAAAAAAGGACAGCTGTTGATACCCAATTTTCCCTATACTATTTTCAAAAAATGCATATATATCTTCAAACAATGCATGAGCATCAATTAATATTTTTCCAGAATTTTTGCATTTTTAAGGACGTTTAATTAATTTATCCCAATATTTTTATTTAATAAATAATTACTAATTGCATCACTAATGGTTTTATAAAAGTTTTATGGCTTAATTTTATCATTTATATTTATACTAAGCTTTAATTATTTCATGAATAGCCAAATTTATATTTTTGGATTATAATTGCAATAACTTTACAATAATAGCCCATGTGTGCATAATTACCTTATTTCACCAGACAATAGCTTTCTATATTTTTATAATATTAAGTAATTATTTAAAATTATTTTTATGCACCAATAGCTTTTTTTATCATTTATTAGCTATTTTTATAAATTATTTTATCAAGTAATTGGGTATTTAATAAATAGCCTCTTTTAATTTTGTTTAATTTTGGACCTAGCCCAAAACAATACCCCAACCCAATTAAAATACCCAAGTCCAGTTTCAGTCTGACTCGCCCAATCTTCAGATTAAATCATGGTCGTTGATCTCAAAAGATCAACGGTCCAGGATCAATTACCATTTTTAATTACCCCCAAACCCTACTCATTCCCTCATTTCCGCCGCCCCCAAATCCCTTCCCTCCTCCATTCTCTCTCAAGCTCTCCCCTAACCCTAGCCGTTGTCACCGGAAAACCCTCGCTCCATGGGATTTCTCTATGATTTCAGGCCCCTGCCCACCTCTTACCTCTTCTGGTTGTTCGATTTTGGTTTTATATGAAGGAATCTCGAAGAGATTCAACTCAGATTTGTCCAACACTTTTCATGAACCTACCTATGGTCATCTCCGTTTGTGAGTACTATTATCTTCGTGTTTATGGCTCGAATCTATGATTCCAAACCAGATTTTCTTTCATCTCTTTCATTTTTCAAAACCCTAATTTCTTTCTACTTGAGTCTGTTCAGATCCTTGTAGATCTGAGATGATTTTAAGTTTATCTGGTATTTTTCTTTGAAAATCTTCTGTTTTTCCTTATTATTAATCGATTACAATGTTTTTCTAAAACTAAGGTTTCATCTTAAGTTCTCTGCAAAAAGGTTCTGAAGTTTCTAAGTGTTTGAATCTGATTATCTTTACTAGTTCGACTGAGTTTTATGCCCGCGTTCTAATCCCTATGTTTGTTTGATTATTTCACGGTTTGTTTCAATATTTGCCCGTTATTTCTTTCTGTCGATTAATTGATTTTTGTTCGACTAATGATGGTTCGAAATTATATTATTCTGAGATTGTTACTTCCCTGTGATTTTACCTATTTTCCTTATTTGTGACTCTTAATTGGTATTACTTGCCTTAATTAGTTTATTAGCCTGATTTCTAGGTTTTTATTTACTCTAACTGACTTATGATTTATTTCCTGCCTTATCTGAACCCCTAACTGAGCTGTTAATTGATTCTCCCCAATTTAGGGGGTGTTTCCCGGATTCTTTTGAATTATTTGACCAAATTTAACCCCCAATTAACTGACCGATTGTATTTGCTTGCCTTATTTGTGAACTCTAATTTTCTTGCCTTAATTTTCTTCTCTGCTGAATGCTATATAAACTCCATTATGATTTCTTTCAAAGACACGAACACACTCAGAAAGAAACACACACACAAACTTATCTCATTATTTGTCCTGAATTTCCACTTTACATCTTAGAAATCGTGTTATAGGGCGTTTATCAATTATGTATCAAAATTCACGTTTATGCATATTTTCAAGTCTCAATGTGCATTAGAAACCATGCCTATAGGATCGTTTTTTTGGTAATCAATCAAACTCGTATAACATTCTGCTCACTTAGATATCATGTCCATATGAAATCATTTGAAATGAGCATGAACACTTAGATAACATGTCCGTAGGAAATCATATTTAATAACAGTCTTGACAACTTAGATATCATGCCTATAGGTAAAGCATATAAAATCAGTTTTTGTGTCATGAAATAATGCTTGCAATCAATTTCAGCATATAGACAACATGCCTATAGGGTCTAAAAGATAAAATTTTCCTGTTTACATTTATCACTGGTTTATAATTACGTTCTGATTAACGTTTAGATGTCATGCCTTTAGGATCTTGCCTGTTATCACCTAGGCAAGCCTGTAGGATAATTAAAATACTGAGTTAAAATTGTGGTTCCGTTTTTGTTTGAAACCTGCCCAGATTAAGTAAGTAATAAAATTAGTAGGCAAACTGATAGGTATTCACTGCCTTGCCTTAATAAAATTGTTGCATATTCTATTCTGTGCTCATCTAGATATCCTGCTATAGGACCTTAAATCGTTTAAAACTGCTTATTCTGAATAGGCGTGCAATTATTTGTTTATTTGTGGAGGTAAATGTGATCCCTTAACTGCTCCTTATGTGATAGTCCAATTTGCTTTTGTTTATCGCTTAGTTTTCTCCTTTTAAGTACCATATATGAGTCTAGAACCACCTTAAATAGAGGTCCTAAACACCTCTAGGGCCATAGGTAAGGGACGGGTAATGCACACATAGGGTACGTATTCGATGCTATTAGTACGCTTAGATAATAATTAAGGGAAGGGTAATTGGGTAGTAAAGGATGTGATGACCTGTGCGCTAATGTTACGCATAACATCTCTACTTGAGAAGGTTACCGAGTATTTCACATAAGTGATTCTATAGGCTAATAAACCTAAGACCCTCTTTATTCCCGTTTTAAAATAGTCTAAATTGCTTTATGACTAATTCACTTAAATTGAGTTTGGTCGGGACCCACCGTTGTGGACCTCGAGGGGTGCCTAATACCTTTCCCTCAAGATAATTTTGAGCCCTTTCCCAGTCTCTAGTAAAGTAACCGCTTTATGAGTTATTTGTTTTAGGTTCCCTAACGCACCTTAAATCATTTAGGTGGCAACTCTTCAAATCCTATACCCCATCCCAAAAGGAAATGAGTTGTCCTAAAAATGTTGAAACCTGGATTCCGCGAGGAAAAATGGGGCGCGACAGATATTTCTTATCAGCAGGTTGTGAGTATTTCTAGGAGAGTGAAGGACATGTTTTCCCGGGATAGAGAGGTGAGAGAGAGGCCAAGAGGTCTCGAGAGACTGGTTATTGTTCTAGGGCTTGTGCCCCAGCAGCTCGCCATGGTAGGGGTTATGTAAGTCCTCCTATTCATTCAGCTCTTCCAGTTTCCAGTGGTGTTCCAGCTCCTTCCAGGCCCCAGGAGCCCTATTATGCCCCACCAGTATCCAGTGTGCCTCCTGCTCGGGGTGCTATTAGCGGCCAGTCCAGCAGGCCAGGCCCGAGTCAGTCACATCAGCCACGTCCTCCGAGGGATTGTTTTGAGTGTGGCGATACTCGCCATATGGTTAGGATTTCCCCAGACTTAGGAGGGGTTCACCTCTATAGACTTCTCAGCCACAACGTGCTCCACCGGGTCCTCCGGCCATGCTTCTAACACTAGCTGCCACCCCACTTACATAGCCAGCTCGAGGTAGAGGTCGAGGTCACCCTAAAGGGGGAGGTCAGCCCAGGTATTATGCTCTTCGGGATTGTTGAGAGGCGGTTGCTTCCGATTCTGTCATCACAAGTATTGTCCCAGTCTGTCATAGAGATGCGTCGGTATTATTTGACCCAGGCTCTACATATTCATATGTGTCCTCTTATTTTGCTCCACATTTGGGCGTATCTCGGGATTCTTTGAGTTCCCCTATTTATGTGTCTACTCCTGTGGGAGATTCTCTTGTTGTGGGCTGCGTATATTAGTCGTGTTTGATTTCTCTTAGTGGTTTTGAGGCCAGAGTTGATTTATTATTTCCCAACATGGTAGATTTTGATGTTATCTTTGGAATGGACTAATTGACGCTCCATTATTCTATTCTTGATTGTCACACTAAGACCGTGACTCTAGCTATGCCAGGCTTATCGCGATTAGAGTGGAGGGGTACCTTAGAGTATACTCCCCGTTGGGTTATTTCATTTCTTAAGGCTTAGCAAATGGTCGAGAAGGGGTGTGATGCGTATTTGGCCTATGTGAGAGATGTCAGTATTGATACCCCTACAGTTGAGTTAGTTCCAGTAGTGAGGGATTTCTTAGATGTGTTTCTAGCTGATCCTTCGGGCATGTCGCCCATCAGATATATTGATTTTGGCATTGATTTGTTGCCGAGAACTCAGCCCATCTCTACTCTTCCTTACTGTATGGATCCTCCTGAGTTGAAGGAGTTGTTGAAAAAAGTTTCTTGATATGGGCTTCATTCGGCCTAGTGTATCACATTAGGGTGCTCCGGACTTATTTGTGAAGAAAAAGGATGGTTCTATGCGTATGTGCATTGTTTATCGCCAGCTGAACAAGGTTACTGTGAAAAACGTGTATCCATTTCCTCACATTGATGACTTATTTGATCAGCTATAGGGTGCCAGGGTGTTTTTCAAGATTGACTTGCGTTCAGGATAACACCAGTGGAAGATTCGGGAGCCGGATATCCCGAAGACAGCTTTCAGGGCCAAATATGGACACTATGAGTTTCTTGTCATGTCTTTTGGGCTGGCCAATGCCCCAGCAGCCTTTATGCATTTGATGCACATTGTGTTCCAGCCTTATCTTGACTCCTTTGTCATTGTGTTTATTGACGACATGTTAGTGTATTCCCGGACTTGGGAAGATCATGAGCAGCACTTGAGGACTGTGGTTTAGACTTTGAGGAATAAGATGTTGTATGCAAAATTTTCTAAGTGTGAGTTTTGGGTAGAATCTGTGGCATTCTTGGGCCACGTAGTATCGAGTGATGGGATCAAGGTAGATCCGAAGAAGGTGGAGGCGGTGCAGAGTTGGCCTAGATCATCATCAACTACATAGATCTGCAATTTTCTTGGGTTGGCGGGGTATTACCGTCACTTTGTAGAGGGATTTTCATCTATTGCAGCACCTATGACCAGGCTGACCCAGAACGGTGCTCCGTTCAGGTGGACAGAGGAGTGTGAGGAGAGGTTTAAAAAGCTCAAGACAACTTTGACTACAACCCCAATATTGGTATTGCCTACAGGTTCAGGGTCTTACACCGTCTATTGGGATACTTCACGAAATGGTCTTGGCGCGGTGTTGATGGAGGACGGTAGGGTGATTGCCTACACGTCCAGATATTTGAAGGTGCATGAGAAGAACTATACTGTCCACGATCTTGAGTTAGAAGCTATTGTTCACGCCTTGAAGATCTGGAACCACTATTTGTACGGTGTGCCTTGTGAGATATACACCGATCACCAGAGTTTGCAGCACCTGTTCCAAGAAAAAGGATCTCAACATGCGTCAGTGGAGGTGTTTGGATCTACTTATGGATTATTACATCACCATTTTGTACCACCAGAGGAAGGCCAATGTGGTGGCCGATGCTTTGAGTCACCGGGCAGAGAGTTTTTGGAGTTTATCATATCTTCCAGGAGAGAGGCCCTTAGCATTGGACATTCAGGACTTAGCCAGCCAGTTTGTGAGATTAGATATTTCTGAGCCGAGTCTAGTGTTGGCTTGCGTATTCTCTCGGTTTATCCTTTATGACCGTATCAGGGAGCGACAATATGATGACCCCCATCCGCTCGTCCCTCAGGACAAGGTTTATCGAGGTGATGCTAGAGATGTGACTATTGGTGATGATGGCATGTTGAGGATGCAGGGTCAGATATGTGTGCCCAATGTGGATGGCATTCAGGAGTAGATTGTTGAGGAGGCCCACAGTTCGCGGTATTGCATCCGTCTTGGTGCCGCGAAGATGTACCAGTATTTGAGACAACACTATTTGTCGCGCCCCTTTTGTTCGCGAAATCGGGTTTCGACATGTGCCAACTCTTTTAAGGAAGTATTAAAAGAGGAGAGTTGCCACCTAACGGCTTTAAGGTGCGATAAGGCACCTATTTTACACATGACTCAAGTTTGACTAGTTTGCATCACCAAAGATCGGGTAAGGGTTCGAAATTACCTCGAATATACCTCATCCAAACAGACAGTTAGTAAGAGATTGAATGTGTTTGTGGAAGAGTTGAGTTAGAGGAACTCGATTTTGCATCATGCTTATGATGAGTAAATGTGAGGTCTTCAGCAGATTATGTGTATACTAAGACGTGTAATCTTCTTGATAAGGAGCCTTAAGGAATGTATATCTATCCACCCATATGGTAAAAAAATAACAAGAGAATCAAAAAGTAGATACAAGTTTCAACAAGTAAAATGAGCAAGGTGAAGAAGGGTACGAGGTACCTAGTTAGTGAAGATTAATAGTATTTACAATCGAGGTAGAGAAATATAAGCATTTTGCGTTACTTTCAACAGTAACAGAGATATATACAATTGTGATGACCTGAAAGGTCATCTTATGTAAAGTTATTATGACGGTGTTCTGAGGCCTCGAAAGCCTCCGTTAATCTCACCTCGATGTGCGTGCGCAGCCCGAGCATAGCCAGAAAGCTTTTATGTGACAACTGGTTAAAGAGTTGAATTTATGATAATTAATTGAATAAAGTTGACTTTGGTCAACAGTTTTGGTAAACAGACCCGGATTCGTGATCTGATGGTCCCGGGAGGTCCGTAGGAAAATATGGGACTTTGCCTTATGCTTGGAATCGAATTCCGAGGACCCAAATCCGAGAAATGAATTTTTAAAGAAATATTGTTTTCTGAAAATAATAAAGGCTTATAAAAATGAGCCTTGATGTGAAACCTGTGCCACCGAGCCCGTATTATGGTTTCGGAGACCGAAACAGGTTCAATATGTGTTATTTAAGTTATTTGTGAAATTTGGTAAGAAACAGACTTGATTTGACGGGTTTCGGATAGAAATGGGAAATTTAGAGTTAATGAAGTTTTGAGAAATCTCGTAGAATTTGAAATTTGGGTTGGATGTGATTTTATGTTCATGAGGTCCGAATGAAATTCCGAGAACGGGGATAGTTCCGTTATGTCATTCATGACTTGTCTACAAAATTTGGGGTCGTTCCGGGGAGTATAGGTCGGTCCGGCGCGTTATTATAGAAATCAAGAACTTAGAAATCCTTAAGTTTGATCCTAGGGGTTTTGAGGGGTGATTATTAGATTTAGCGCTGTTTTGGGTGTTCTGAAGGCTCGAGTGAGTTTGTATTATTAGTTAGAATTTGTTGGTATAGTTGGACGGGGGCTCGGGTGGGCCCAGGTGCCTCCCGGACACCACACGAGGCCAAAAACCAGCCGAAGATGCTGCTGGTGCACCTGATCTGGTGTGACCGCATGTGTGGTTTCCCAGCCGCAGGTGCGGGACCGCTCCTGCGGTCCCAGCCTCGCAGGTGCGGGTCCTCTTCCGCAGGAGAGGGACCGCAGGTGCGGTCTCCAGCTCCGCAGGTGCGACCCTAGCCCTTCTTCCCCAATTCCGCAGGTGCGAGCCCCAGCTCGCAGGTGCGAGACCGCAGGTGCGGTCCTCGAGCCGCAGGTGCGAAATCCCTGTAGGCCAAGGCAGTGATATTTCATTTAAATGCGGAATTAAGTCATTTCTTCCATTTTCCATCTTTTTCCTTGTGTTATTTGGGAGCTTCCAAGAGGGCCTTCAACCTAGTACTTGAGGTAAGTAAATTCCCTATCTAGCATTAGTTTCAAACATTAATTCCTAGTTAAATTCCCTACTAAATTATCTAAAATCATAGAATTAGGTAGTAATTTTAGTGTTCTTGAGGATTTTGTTATTTTCCATTTTAGGCCATGAATTCAAGTAGAAACCACACATTAATGATCCTTAGGCTATGGGTGAGTGATCCAATCGAGAATTTTGAAATTTGAACATGCGGGACCGGGCTTGGAATTTGGGAATTCTTCAAGAATAGCGATTTTAGTAAATAACTAAGATAATTTCCCACATTGTGCATGCATTGATTTAATTTTACACCTTTTGGCTAGTTGCGAGTCCTCGGGTATAGAGTTCGGAGTTTTGGGCGCAATTGTGTTCCGAGGGGAAGAGTCGACACGAGGCGAGTCTCCTTTCTAACCTTGTAAGAGGGAATTGTCCCCTTAGGTGATGTATATGCTATGTGTTAATTGTTTGGGGGCTTCGTACGCGCCGAGTGACGAGAGTCCATACGTAGCGGCTATTATTGTTATGTCTGGGAAGTTAGGCCCACATCTATATGCTTCCTCGTAATGCCTTATATGCCTTATATGCTTTTCTCGTAGTGCCTTATATGCTTCCTTGCAATGCTTTATATGATTCATTATGACGCCATATGTACTATGAGATTATGCTTTGTATAGTATTGTTACTCTGAGGCTTTATGGAAATTGCTGAATGGAAAGGAATTGTTACGAAAAAGTAATTGTATGTGGGATCGGGCCGTACGCCACGACAGTGTTGAGAAGTATTTGTGATATATATGGGATCGGGTCGTACGCCACGACAGTATTGAGAAGTATTTGTGATATATATGGAATCGGGCCGTACGCCACGGCAGTGTTGAGAAGTATTTGTGATATATATGGGAGCGCCACGACAGTGTTGAGAAGTATTTGTGATATATATGGTATCGGGTCATACGCCACGACAGAGTTTAAAAGAAATTGAAATATATATATGGGATCGGGCCGTACGCCACGGCAGTGTTGAGAAATACTTGAAATACATATGGGATCGGGTCGTACGCCACAATGAGTTTAGAAGGTACGTTATGGGAACGGGCCGTACGCCACGGCGGATCTAAGAATTTGTGATTATTGTTTTGTTCGGTGGCCTTACCTTTGAAAGTGCTTTATTATTTAGTTTAGTAGTTGTTCAAATTTCTGCTTTTGATATGTACTTGTTGTTTATTTCCTGACATGCCTACTGTATTTCATTATATTCTATCATATGTCATTACTGTTGGACCTTAGTGAGTATCGAGTCGACCTCTCGTCACTACCTCTTCGAGTTTAGGCAGGATACTAACTGGGTACATATTTATTTAATATGTACTCATGCTGCACTTCTGTACTTAACTGTACAGGTTCTGAGGCAGGTGCTTCTAGTTACTGTACCGGAGATAGATCTTGAGCTTGTGGACCTGACTTTACGGTGAGCTGCTTCCTTTGGCGATTCTCAGCAGCACCATGGAGTTTTCTCTTACTTTTGTTACTTTCCCGTCTATTTCATCCAGACTATGGATTTGTATATATATTAATTTCCTTTGTATATTCCGTTAGTATGCCCATGACACTCGTGACACTAGTTCCTGGCACACACGTAGTGTATGTATATATTTTGGGTTTTGGGTTGTACAGGCATGCATATGCTTTATTTTGGCCATGTGGTGTTATGCTTTATTTCCATGTCAAGCTATCATCATGTTTAACTGTTTAAAATTTGTAAATGTTGACTTGTTTAATTAAATGGGAAGGGTAACACTTAGTGTAATTTGTGTTGGCTTGCCTAACCCCGTTATTGGGCTCCATCACGACCTGGATTAGGATTCTGGGCCGTGACAACGTGGTATCAGAGCCCTAGGTTCACGTAAGTCTCACGAGTCACGGGCAGGCCCAGTAGAGTCTTGCGGATCGGTACGGAGACGTATGTACTTATTTTTAGGAGGCTATGGGGTGTTAGGAGACTTCCCTTTATTCATATCGTGTCGTTCAATTTATGATGTACTCAAACTTATTCTTATATTCTCTCACAGATGGTGAGGGCGCGTGCATCCGATGTTTCTGGCCTAGGAGATGCCGCTGCCCCCGCTGCACGAGGTCGGGGTAGAGGCAGGGGTAGAGCACCTACTCGAGGTAGGGGACGAGGGCGTCCCAGAGATACACCAGTGGCACAACCAGAGGAACCTATTATGGAGGAGCAGGATGAGGTGCCTCAAGAAGCACCTGCTCCAGTGGATTTCATGACGGGGCCAGGCTTCCAGAAGGTCATGGGCCGTATGCTGAGATTCATGGACACTATGTCCCAAGCTGGTTTATTTCCAGCCGACCCTGCTACTTCTCAGGCGGGAGGGGGAGTTTAGACCCCTACCGCTCAGGCCATAGGTCAGACAGCAGCAGCACGTCACACCCCGGGAACACCGCCCGTGGGAGGGGTTCAGCCCGTAGTAGCAGCCCTAGAGCCCAGGCCAGTTGCAGAGGGTGACCAGTAGAAGAAGTTGGATAGATGGACCCGACTTCGCCCTCCTGTATTCGGGGGTGAGCGGGGAGAGGATGCTCAGGATTTTATTGATAGGTGCAGGGATAGACTGCACAACATGAGGATTTTGGAGTCCCATTGAGTGGATTTCACCACATTTCAGTTAGAGGGCAGAGCTCGCAGGTGGTGGCAGTCATATATTCTCAGCAGGCCAGCATATTCTCCTCCTGTCACTTGGGATCAGTTCGCTCTACTATTTCTAGACAGATATATTTCACCTTTTGAGAGGGAGGAGCTACAAGGTCAGTTTGAGCGATTAGAGCAGGGGCAGATGTCAGTGACTGGTTACGAGGCTAGATTTTCTGAGTTATCTCGCCATGCCCTTATGATATTGCCTAGTGATGCCGAAAGGGTGCGAAGGTTTATGGCAAGTTTGCATCCAGGTATTAGGGCCTCTATGGCCGAGAGGTGGAGATGGGTACCCCCTTCTAGCTTGTAGTCGAGATAGCTCGACGGATTGAGGGGTATCAGTTGAGGAGCAGGGAACAGGGTCAGCAGGGTCAGCGTGACAAGAGGGCCAGGTTCTCAGGAGAGTTCAAGCATGCTTCAGCTAGGAGCAGGGGTCAGTTCGGGGGTGGTCAGCCAAACAGACCTTCATATTCAGCACCCCCACTACCCCCTCGAGGCGGTTCAGTGAGGCCTCAGTTTGGCGCTATGCAAGAGCGTTCCTATCGTCCTCCAGCCACCCAGGGTGCACCCAGCAATTATTCCAATCATCAGAGATCCTCTAGTTTCTATTTCAGTACCTTACCAGAAGGTTCACACCGCCCTCCGGCTATTCAGGGTTCTTCCTCTTTCGGGCAGCGGGCTGTAGCACGAGGAGGTTGTTTCAAGTGTGGGGAGCCGGGTCATACATGGAGGTATTGTCCTAGGTATCGGGGCAAGGCAGTGCAGCAGAGTTATCAACCAAGGATTTCAGCACCAGCAGTTCGGCCACCTCGAGGTGGAGGACAGGTCATCAGGGGTCGTCCTAGAGGGGGAGGCCAGCCAGGAGGAGGTCAATTAGTTCTGGTTCACTCTGGGGAAGTTCAGTATTTCGGAGCCTCAGCCAGATTTAGTGCCATTCCGGCCAGATCAGATGCAGTGGCCTCAAACGCCGTAATCACAGGTATTATCTCAGTATGTGGTAGGGAGGCTTCGGTACTATTTGATCCAGGATCCACGTATTCATATGTTTCAGTACTATTTTCTCATTTTCTAGATATCCCTAATGAGTCCTTGGGTTCTCTAATATATGTGTCCCTTCCTGTGGGCGATTCTGTGGAGGTAGACCGAGTCTACCGGTCTTGTGTGATCACTTTCTGCGGTTTCGATACCAGAGCAGATCTTTTATTGCTGGATATGATTGATTTTGAGGTTATCCTAGGCATGGATTGGCTATCTCCTTATCATGCTGTGTTAGATTGCCATGCCAATACAGTAACTTTAGCCATGCCTGAGTCGTCTAGGCTGGAGTGGAGAGGTTCCTCAGTTAGTGCCTCCAGCCGGGTCATTTCCTTCATGAAGGCTCGGCATATGGTCGAGAAGGGTTATTTGGTTTACCTTGCTTATATGCGGGACGCCACCATCGAGTCTTCGACCATTGATTCAGTGCCGGTGGTGCGAGCGTTTTCAGACGTATTTCCTTCAGTTCTTCCAGGCATGCCTCCAGATCGAGATATTGATTTATGTATTGATTTAGCTCAAGATACTCAGCCCATTTCCATTCCCCCGTATCGTATGGCTCCTAAGGAGCTGAAAGAGTTAAAGGAGCAACTGGAGGAGTTGTTGGCTAAGGGGTTCATCAGGCCGAGTGTGTCACCGTGGGGTGCTCCAGTCCTATTTGTGACGAAGAAGGATAGGTCTATGCGGATGTGTATTGATTACCGTCAGTTGAATAAGGTCACTATTAAGAATAAGTATCCTCTGTCGTGCATCGATGATTTATTTGACCAGTTGTAGAGTGCTCGTGTGTTTTCGAAGGTTGATTTGAGATCGGGTTATCATTAGTTGAAGATTCGGGCTTCATATGTTCCAAAGACTGCATTTTGTGTCAGATATGCTCATTATGAGTTCCCGGTGATGTCCTTTGGTTTAACTAATGCCCCAACAACATTCATGGACTTGATGAATAGGGTATTCAGGCCATATATTGATTCCTTCGTCATCATCTTCATTGATGACATCTTTATTTATTCGCGGAGCCTGGGTGAGTATGAGTAGCATTTGAGAGTTGTGCTCCAGACCTTGCGGGAACATAAGCTGTATGCGAAGTTCTCCAAGTGCGAGTTCTGGTTAGATTCCGTGGCATTTTTGGGGCATGTGGTATCCGGAGAAGGTATCAAGGTTGATCCTCAGAAGATTGAGGCGGTTCTGAGTTGGCCGTGTCCTACTTCAGCTTCAGAGATCAGGACTTTCTTGGGCCTAGTAAGCTATTATCGCCGATTCGTGGAGGGGTTCTCTTCTATAGCAGCTCCATTGACCAGATTGACTCAGAAGAATCCCCCGTTTTGGTGGTCCGACGAGTGTGAGGCGAGATTTCAGAAGCTCAAGTCAGCTTTGACCTCAGCACCAGTTCTGTCATTGCCTTCCGGTTCTGGGATGTATACTGTGTATTGCAACGCTTCACGCGTCGGGTTGGGATGTGTGCTGATGTAGGATGACAGGTTTATTGCTTATGCTTCACGCCAGCTGAAGGTTTCATGAAAAGAATTATCCTGTACACGGCTTAGAGTTGTCGGCGATTGTTCATGCTTTGATGATTTGGCGGCACTATTTGTATGGTGTGTCATGTGAGGTCTACACTGATCACCGCAGTTTGCAGCACTTATTCAAGCAGAGGGACCTTAATTGAGGCAGCGGAGATGGCTTGAGTTGTTAAAAGATTATGATCTCACTATTTTGTATCACCCGGGCAAGGCGAATGTAGTAGTAGATGCTTTGAGTAGGAGGGCAGCGAGTATGGGTAGCTTGGCCTACATTGCTGCGGTGGAGAGACCTTTAGCCTTGGACATTCAGTCCTTGGCCAATCGCCTTGTGAGATTGGACCTTTTGGAGCCTCGTCGAGTTTTGGCTCATTTAGTTGCTCAGTCTTCATTGTTGGGGGAGATTAAGGCTCGGCAGTTTGATGATCCATTCCTTGCAGAGCTTCGGGATACGGTGGTCCAGGGAAGGACCAAGGAGGTTACTTTGGGCGAGGATGGTGTCTTGATGCTCCAGGGCCGTTTATGTGTTCCTAATATTGATGGCCTGAGGAAGAGAATTTTAGAAGAGGCCCATAGTTCTCGGTATTCTGTTCATCTGGGTGCGACGAAGATGTACCGTGATTTGAAGCAGCACTACTGGTGGAGGCGGATGAAGAAAGATATAGTACAGTATGTGGCTAGGTGTCTCAATTGTCAGCAAGTCAAGTACGAGCACCAGAGGCCAGGAGGCTTATTTCAGCAAATGCTCATTCCTGAGTAGAAATGGGAGTGCATCACCATGGACTTTGTGGTTGGATTGCCTCGGACGTTGCGTAAGGTTGACACGGTTTGAGTCATTGTGGATATATTGATCAAATCGGCGCATGTCATCCTTGTGGCTACTACTTATACTACAGAGAGGCTGGCTCAGATTTATGTTCGGGAGATAGTCCGGTTGCACGGTGTGCCAGTGTCCATTATATCATATCGAGGTCCTCAGTTCACCTCGCACTTGTGGAGAGCATTGCACAGTGAGATGGGCACTCAGATAGATCTCAGCTCAGCATTTCACCCTCAGACTGATGGTCTGTCGGAGCGTACGATTCAGGTTTTGGAGGATATGCGCAGGGCTTGTGTGATTGATTTTGGCGGTCAATGGGACCAGTTCTTGCCTTTGGCGGAGTTTGCATACAATAACAATTATCAGTCCAGCATCGAGATGGCTCCATTCGAGGCTTTATATGGTCGGCGATGTCGTTCTCCTAACGGGTGGTTTGAGCCCGGCGAGGCCAAGTTATATGGAACAGATCTGGTGAGAGATGCTTTGGATAGGGTGAAGATTATTCAGGAGAGACTCCGCACAGCTCAGTCCAGATAGAAGAGTTACGCATATCAGCGGGCGTGTGATGTAGCATTTATGGAGGGAGATAAGTTTATGTTGAAGGTTTCGCCGATGAGGGGTGTTATGAGATTCGGGAAGAAGGGAAAGCTAAGCCCCAGGTTTATAGGCCCTTTTGAGGTGTTCAGGCGAGTCGGGGAGGTTGCTTATGAGCTCGCTTTACCTCCCGCCTTATCAGGAGTTCATCCGGTATTTCATGTATCTATGCTCCGGAGATATCATGCCGATTTCTCTCACGTGATTAATTTCAGCACTATTCAGTTAGATGAGAAGTTGGGCTTCGAGGAGGAGCCAGTTGCTGTTATTGATAGGCAGGACAACCAGTTAAGGTGTAAGAAAATTTCTGCCGTAAAGGTCCAGTGGAGGGCCCAACCAGTCGATGAGGCGACTTGGGAGTCCGAGGAGGACATGCGGAGCAGGTATCCACAGCTCTTCGGCACTTCAGGTACGATTCTACGTCCGTTCGAGGACGAACATTTGTTTTAGAGGGGGAGATTGTGATGATCTGAAAGGTCATCTTATGTAAAGTTAATTATGACGGTGTTCCGAGGCCCCGAAAGCCTCATTTAATCTCACCTCGATGTGCGTGCGCAGCCCGGACGCGTAGTCGGGAAGCCTTTTATGTGACAACTGGTTAAAGAGTTGAATTTATGATGATTAATTGAATAAAGTTGACTTTGGTCAACATTTTTGGTAAACGGACCCGGATTCGTGATCTGACGGTCCGTAGGAAAATATGGGACTTGGGCGTATGCTCGAAATCGAATTCCGAGGACCCAAGTCCGAGAAATGAATTTTTAAAGAAAAAGTCTTTTCTTAAAATAATAAAGGCTTATAAAAATGAACCTTGATGAGAAACCTGTGCTGTCAGGCCCGTATTATGGTTTTGGAGCCCGGAACAGGTTCAATATGTGTTATTTAAGTTATCTGTGAAATTTGGTAAGAAACAGACTTGATTTGACGGGTTTCGGATCAAAATGGGAAATTTAGAGTTAATGAAGTTTTGAGATATCTCATAGAATTTGAAATTTGGTTTGGAATGTGATTTTATGTTCTCGAGGTCCGAATGAAATTTCGAGATCGGGGATAGTTCCGTTATGTCATTCATGACTTGTCTGCAAAATTTGGGGTCGTTCCGGGTAGTATAGGTCGGTCCGGCGCGTTGTTATAGAAATCAAGAACTTAGAAATCCTTAGGTTTGATCCTGGGGGTTTTGAGGGGTGATTATTAGATTTAGCATTGTTTTGGGTGTTCCGAAGGCTCGAGTGAGTTCGTATTATTAGTTAGAACTTGATGGTATAGTTGGACGGGGGCTCGGGTGGGCCCAGGTGCTTCCTGGACACCACACGAGGCCAAAAACCAGCCGAAGATGCAGCTGGTGCACCTGATCTGGTGTGACCGCAGGTGCGGATGCCCAGCCGCAGGTGCGGGACCGCTCCTGCGGTCCCAGCCTCGCAGGTGCGGGTCCTCTTTCGCAGGAGCGGGACCGCAAGTGCGGTTTCCAGCTCCGCAGGTGCGACCCCAGCCCTTCTTGCCCAATTCCGCAGGTGCGAGCCCCAGCCTGCAGGTGCGAGACCGCAGGTGCGGTCCTCGAGCCGCAGGTGCGGAATCCCTGTAGGCCAGGCTGTGATATTTCATTTAAACACGGGATTGCGTCGTTTCTTCCATTTTCCATCTTCTTCCTTGTGTTATTTGGGAGCTTCCAAGAGGGCCTTCAACCTAGTACTTGAGGTAAGTAAATTCCCTATCTAGCATTAGTTTCAAACATTAATTCCTTGTTAAATTCCCTACTAAATTATCTAAAATCATAGAATTAGGTAGTAATTTTTGGGTTCTTGAGGATTTTGTGATTTTCCATTTTAGGCCATGAATTCAAGTAGAAACCACACATTAATGATCCTTAGGCTATGGGTGAGTGATCCCTTTGAGAATTTTGGAATTTGAACATGCGGGACCGGGGTGGGAATTTGGAAATTCTTCTAGAATAGCGATTTTAGTAAATAACTAAGATAATTTCCCACATTGTGCATGCATTGATTTAATTTTACACCTTTTGGCTAGTTGTGAGTCCTCGGGTGTAGAGTTTGGAGTTTCAGGCGCAATTGTGTACCGAGGGGTAGATTTGACACGAGGTGAGTCTCCTTTTTAACCTTGTAAGAGGGAATTGTCCCCTTAGGTGATGTATATGCTATGTGTAAATTTTTTTTTGGGGGCTACGTACGCGCCGAGTGACGAGAGTCCGTACGTAGCGGCTATTATTGTTATGTCCGGGTAGTTAGGCCCACATCATGCCTTATATGCTTCCTCGTAATACCTTATATGCTTTTCTCGTAATGCCTTATATGCTTCCTTGAAATGCTTTATATGATTCATTGTGACGCCATATGTACTATGAGATTATGTTTTGTATAGTATTGTTCCTCTGAGGCTTTATGGAAATTGTTGAATGGAAAGGAATTGTTACGAAAAAGTAATTGAAATATATACGTGGGATCGGGCCGTACGCCACGACAGTGTTGAGAAGTATTTGTGATATAAATGGGATCGGGCCGTACGCCACGACAGTGTTGAGAAGTATTTGTGATATATATGGGATCGAACCGTACGCCACGCCAGTGTTGAGAAGTATTTGTGATATATATGGGATCGGGCTGTACGCCACGACAATTTTGAGAAGTATTTGTGATATATATGGGAGCGCCACGACAATGTTGAGAAGTATTTGTGATATATATGGGATCGGGCTGTACGCCACGGCAGAGTTGAAAAGAAATTGAAATATATATATGGGATCGGGCCGTACGCCACGACAGTGTTGAGAAGTATTTGTGATATATATGGGATCGGGCTGTACGCCACGGCAGAGTTGAAAAGAAATTGAAATATATATATGGGATCGGGCCGTACGCCACGACAGTGTTGAAAAATACTTGAAATACATATGCGATCGGGCCGTACGCCACGACAAGTTTAGAAGGTACCTTATGGGAGCAGGCCGTACGCCACAGCAGATCTAAGAATTTGTGATTTTTATTTTGGTTCGGTGGTCTTACCTTTGAAAGTGCTTTATTGTTTAGTTAAGTAGTTGTTCGAATTTCTGCTTTTGATATGTACTTGTTGTTTATTTCCTGACATGCCTACTGTAT
The DNA here is from genome assembly GCA_005239495.1 of Nicotiana undulata. Lineage (NCBI taxonomy): Eukaryota > Viridiplantae > Streptophyta > Magnoliopsida > Solanales > Solanaceae > Nicotiana > Nicotiana undulata. The sequence goes on from ML249790.1 coordinate 24,763, forward strand.
TTCATTATATTCTATCATATGTTATTACTGTTGGACCTTAGTGAGTATTGAGTCGACCTCTCGTCACTACCTCTTCGAGTTTAGGCGGGATACTCACTGGGTACATATTTATTTAATATGTACTCATGCTGTACTTTTGTACTTAACTGTACAGGTTTTGAGGCAGGTGCTTCTAGTTACTGTACCGGAGATAGATCTTGAGCTTGTGGACCTGACTTCATGGTGAGCTGCTTCCTCTGGCGATTCCGAGCAGCACCATGGAGTTTTCTCTTACTTTTGTTATTTTCCCGTCTATTTCATCCAGACTGTGGATTTGTATATATATTACTTTCCTTTGTATATTCCGTAAGTATGCCCATGACACTCGTGACTCTAGTTCCTGGCACACGCGTAGTGTATGTATATATTTTGGATTTTGGGTTGTACAGGCATACATATGCTTTATTTTGGCCATGTGGTGTTATGCTTTATTTCCATGTCAAGCTATCATCATGTTTAAATGTTTAAAATTTGTAAATGTTGACTTGTTTAATTAAATGGGAAGGGTAACACTTAGTGTAATTTGTGTTGGCTTGCCTAACCCCGTCGTTGGGCGCCATCACGACCTGGATTAGGATTCTGGGTCATGACAACAATTGGTCACACCCATCTCAGTTATGCCCTATGAGAGCTAACCGATATAGCTTAAGAGAAGAATGGGATATCAGGATCCATCTAGGGTTAGAGTAACCCAAAATAGTGGATGATTATTATCATTAGCTAACATTTCCAAAGGATAGTGCAAACGTGGTAATAGATCTCCTTGCCAGATATCCAGATGGTGCATTCTATAATAGAACAGTCGGATATGAATACTAGAATGTTCAGAAATTTCAGAAGATAAGCAGTGGAATCCTAGAAGGGATAAATGTTTAACTTAGTATGACTCCTGCCCCTAGTACAAAAAAGAGAGAGAATGTTAGACATCCCAAAGAACAAGTGAGATGAAGCATGGGGAGCTAAAAGTTAAGGAACGTTTTGTTGAAGTCTTCAGAATAAGGTGATAGACAGAAATATTAGTAGGAGAATAAGAAGAGGGTTAATGAAACATTATGAGTAAGATGTGATAAATGGGTGATTACGGTAAATCAAAATATAGTAGAATGACAAAGTCTATAGTCAAGTGAAGGAAAAGACAAGAGGATTCATGCCTTGAGACAATACAAGAGTATAAGACATAAATCCATACCCTCATTTCGAGAAATGAGTTGGTGACTCACACGTGATTACCAGAAGGAAGTGTTAGACCCTCAGAGTAACATAAATTAGTATGGGCTAGTGAAAAAAAAACTGAACATGAATTAGGGACCGAAAGATCTGATGATAATCGACATCGTGAGAATTTCACAGATCGCGTTCCGACGATAATAGAATGGACAACAGAAGAACCTTTAAAGGTCATTCAGGAAGACACTTCCCTAAAGCAAGCACTGTGACTAGAGTTAAGCTTAAGGGACTATGTTTGCCATTTACGCCACGTGTCACCCTCGTGCGTAAGGTATTCGGTTATATTTGGTACATAAGGGTTACCGCAAGGCGAGTGATGTAAGTGAAGATGTGAAAAGATGCCAAAGATGATGAGGTAACTATGGATTAAAAAGGAAGAATACGGTAAAAAGGCGAAAGGAATGAGATTGAATTTATTCAGATCCTACAGATATGTTACGACTCCAGAACATTATGCAAGCACGATGCTGGTAAGAGGCGATAAGGGTTCCCGACAAGGATGTTAATTGGTAAATAAGTGCGAGTGGACACTTGATACATAAGGATCTCGTGCAAGGGTAAGTTAAGAACAAAAACAAAACATAACCCTAGAGGGGTTACACATAATATAAATATGAGAATGGACCAACGGGTAGTCTATAGTTGATTCAGGAAGAGCCTAGTTATATCTAAACAAAAGGTCATAGATAAATCAACATATCGTGCAAGATAAACGTAGTGAAACCCAACATAGGGAATTCAGTCTCGCAGATATTATTCCATCGTGATCCTTGAGTAATATTAAGATATGAGGTTGGGTAGTTAAAGGTACCATATAAGTATTGCAGATATAAAAGAAAGTGCCACTAGGGATATGGTCAAATTTCACTTCAGAAGCAACCCTACGAGCATAAGGGCGCGAATGTAAGTAACTACGGATAATAATAGGCGTGTAAGAACATCAAAAATTCCTTTGGGTATATGATGTAATAAGATCGAAGCTTTACAAGAGTCGGAGGGTGTCCACTAAGTAGTACAACGAAAGACTAGCTGGGGAAATAAGGAAGAAGACTTCAACCTAGGCATTGTATTGAAGAAGAAATGGTCTTATAACTACTGTCTCACTACAATACTATATACACTTCATAAGTAAGTGGCACCTATCATGGCGAATGAAAAAAAAATCAAATTTGATATTTGAGATCATATGAGTTATAGGGAATTCCAGTATTCGTGAGCACTAAGATAAGCCTAGGGATTCGTGCAACAAGTGGAAAAACGACCAGGAAAAGTAATTACTTACCTTTGATGACAATTGAGAAGGCACGAAAGGAAATATATGGTGCTAGCAAGTCAAAGAAAGGCTGCGAGTAGTATATATAGATATGTGTAGGTAGTAAGCTAAAGTATCGTAGAGTGATAAGGTTTTTGGTAGATATGAGTAAGGATAAGAAAAGGTGAGTGAGAAGGTGACGCGAATAGGTAAATCCTCGCAATTAAACTCATCACTGATGGTTTTCGTAAGATGTAGAAAGCTCGATACATCGTGAATGAACTCAGGAGTCTAAGACTAGGAGAAATTAGAAGAGATGAAATGGTTCCCTGGTAGTAGAATAATGGTGTAAATTTTATAGATAAGAGGATGACGTTTAGGCCTTTGATTTAGTAATGATTTAAAGAAAAAGGGATTTCATGGATGAAACACGATTAGAATACCCCCTCCCCCCGATGGGATGAATCACATTGGGATTCTATGAAATACAATTATTGGAGTATAGTATCGTCCCTAAGTGGATCGGGAAAATCACTTCAGATGTTCCCCGATGAGACGTGAGCCCTAGTGATGATATATTACATAAGAGGTTTCAAGTTATCAGTGGTAGATTATAGATCAACATTAAGGTGAATCAACAATAGATGGATGAAGGTTACAAATATGAGATGATATTAGGCTTTCATTATTTAAGATGAACAGTAATACGGAAGCATTAAATGGCTTAGATTTATACATATAGGATAAGCGGTGATAGAGTAACTTGGAGTTGGGTGGTAGGCCTCGATAATAATAAACCGAAGTAAGAGTTATGGTAGAGTATGACCTACCTAGTTGTGGTAAAACCATAACCATAGATAACTGAGGCTATGGAAGAAGATATACCAATAGTCGTAAGTTCAACAAAGTACCAAGCAATGAACTTTAGTACACCTATAGATGCCCAGAGGGACAACTTGTCATAGTACTATATATGTTCACAAAGTGAAGCCTAGAGATTGGTTAAAAGCTAACGGAAAAAGGAGATAAGAGTCGCATTGGTTCACATTAAAGGTTAGGATCGTACAGGCTGCATGAAAGAAGGTAGAAACAGTTACGAGATTGGAAGAATTTCGACCACAAGTCGTGGTGTGAGAAAGAGGCCTAAAGAGGGGAATGCCCTAGCCTTTGGATTTATTCACCGAACAACTCCCTAGATGGCAAAGACAATGTTAAAGTATTCGTAAGAGCTATTGCTTATGATACAGATAAGTACATTAGGCAACATTTGAGGACGAATGTTCCAATTGGGGGAATGATGTTATACCCCATGTTTTTGTACGTGAGAGTACATCGTAAGTCAGTTGATGTAAGATCAGAAATAAGATTGTATTTGGAAGAATATAAAGTAAGTTCATCATGTTACCTTGGAGGTTAGAATATTTAAGTTCATGAATAACAAGTAACAAGAGGGTTGGAAAGCTTAGAAGCTAAACCAATTGAAGAAAATAAGTACTTTAGGGTAAGAATATGTTTCATTTCATGATAAGGAGTTTATGCTATGAGTTATTTTTGTCTTATGATAGTCGTGTGCTACGTTTTGAAGTCAAGCAAGTTATAGAACAAAAGTTGGCAAAGGTCTTCACAAGTTACATTCATAATGTGCTGAAAATTAGGTCAAATGTAACTGAAATTATTGGATTATATACCAACCAAATTGAATATCTATGAGTTTAGTTTCCATCACTTTAAACTGTTCTTATATACAACATTTCAGTAGAGAGATATTCGCGTTTTAGCGAGACTGCGCCAAGCAGCTCTCTATGGGACCCACATAGGCAGTTTAGATATGTTGATATATTTATAAGACGCCTAAAACCCATTTTAAGTCATTAATTTTCAGTAACTTCTGACCCTATACATCTATAAATACTCTCTCACGATTCTCGCATGATCCAAGACCAAAACAAAGGGCAAACAACACAAATCAAGTGTCGGGAATCCCGTCGCGCTAGTAAGTTTCTTGTTCTTCTTGTTGTTGCTGATTGATGGGTGGTTCCACCTCGTGTGGGAGGTTATTTTAAGTGGTTAATGTTCTTTAAAATACTCTCCTATGTTTTTTATATCAACCCTAGGTTATTTCAAGTCTTGCAAATGGATTACACCATATTTCAACATCAAACGTTAGTTCTAGTGAAGAATAACACCTCTTTGAGGTTGTGTTGTCATTGAGGATAGTTGTGGGCTGTGTTTTTCTGAAATTTAAAGTTTTTTCTACTGGTTGAGGTGAGTATAACGGCCTACTAATTGTACTTAAGCTTGATTGTATGTTGGTTAAGTTGTTAGGATAATAAATTACAAGATAATACTTGGATTAGCTTAAGTCACTTCTATGGTGCTGTATTGCCATTGAGGGCTGTTGTAAGCTAAATATAACTTGGATTTGAACATGAAGCTACTGTATGAGGTATGCGTATTGTGTTATTTCAGGTTCTTAAGGTTATCTTGATGTTGATTAAGTTAAATGGTTGGACTAGACATGAACTAGTGAATAAAGAAGCTAATTGAAGAAAGTTGGAGTTGTGGATTGTTTCCTTTGGTATAAGGATGGAATCATTAATAAATTACTTCATTATCATATTAATGATGTTTGTAAGTTAATGTAAGAAGTCCAAAAGGGGTGATATGGGTTATACAGATTCTGATCGAGCTTGCCGCTTAAAATGATTGTTGAACTAGTCGGGTTACTCATTGTAGACATAAGAAGATCATATTGAGCTTGGTTGACGATTGGAGAGAAGATTTCAAAGGTATATTAAGGCTCTTTCTTCATTCTTTTGTTATGATCTAAAGTGAAGAGAACGTAAATGATACGCTATTTAATAAGGAATCTACTACTAGAAACTAAGGTTGTCCATGTTGTTCTTTCAAAGTTATTCTGAGAACGTATGTATGATCCTTGAGTCCTAGTGAAGTTCATATTGATCGTATGATGTCCATAATGTTAATCGAAGGTGAAACTACTGTTATGCCCCGTAGTATTACGTCGATGTTATGCTATGCAGTAATAAATTACGACGATAATGTACCCTGTAGTATTGTACGTTGAATTTGTCATAAGGTAATTGACATCAGTCCAAGTAAAAGATTATTATGAGATTTTAAGGATTATTCTATTTCAAAAGTGATGAATAAATTCGTGAAGGTGAAAGGGGAAGTAAGTCAAAGAAAATTTCATCCATGTTTGGCATGTGGGGGTAAAATACGGGTCGAGCGTTAGTACCCGATAATTATGAACTAGTACCATGCAAGGTACCATATGGCCGTGATAAAGTGACGTATAAAGTATATTAAAAATTAGTAGTATTTTAAGGTAAATTGAGATAATTATTAATTATACGGGTAATTGGTTAATTACTGAGTAACGGGAGATTACCCAGTTAACTAATAAGTGGATAAATTTTTTATAAAATACACCATCCAAAACGTGGCACAAAGCCACCATGACTAAGAATGAATCTTAATCATTTAGTCCATGTGACGACCTAAGGTTAAAGTAATATGAAACCAAGATAAGACTTCATTATGTGTCTTATCTCATTTAGGATCAGAACCCATGAATGATTGTTGGCATATAATTCTTAGCTCAAAAGAAAAATTAGAAACAGAAGCTAATACAATCATAACTCATTTGATATTTCATCTTCCTTCAAGAAAAACATGAGCAACATAAGCTAAATTTCGTTCCAAAAAAAAAAGCTTCACCAATAAGCAAACGTTTCCAACGAGAATTTATTGGAATAATAGCAACGTGGAATTTTGCGGTTCTAGAAGAGTACGGTGCAATCTTCGTCAAGAATATTATACAAATTTTTCCCTACTCCAGGTATGTTAAGGCTAAGCCCTTCCTTCATTTTGGCATGATCACGTAATTACATGTGTTTGATAACGAGATATAACAAGAAATTCATTTTCCATAATTTATGTATATTTTCCTATTCTCGTAAGTTACAATATTCTCCTTATCGAGGCTTTATATTCAATTGCGTATTTTCTTCTTCTAGTCAAGAGAGCAAAGAGCCTATTTATACAGTAGTACAGTATTTTCATTACCATCGCGCTATAATCGATGGGCAGGCCCCTTTTGGGCAACCTCTGATCAAATGGTAAGTTATATACCGAACCTACTATGGTCGAGCACCTATGAGCGAGCCCAGTTGGCCAAGATACAAATCCTAGTATGGCCGAGCGCCTATGAGCGAGCCTACTACGGCAAAGACTTTATAAAGTTATATATATATTTACCGAGCCTTATAGGGATGGACAACTATTTTACTTATTATATTGAGAGAATTGAGTCAGTATCAGCAGTTAAGCATACTATCAGATTATATTTAACTTCCAGCTACCCGCAGTTGCCATATTATCAATTTAGTTTCAGCTTTCAGTATATTGCCTTACATATTCGGTACATTATTCGTACTGATGTCCTTTTATTGGGTACGCTGCATTCATGCCTTCATGTATAGATAATCAGTTTGACGAGCCCTCATAGTAGACTAGATTGGCATTCAGCGAAGGATCGGTAAGACTCCACCTCATTCATAGTGCGACCGAGTCTATGAGTCATCGTGTTAGAGTTTTGTTACAAACTTATGGGTAGGCCGGTACCCTATCCCATTTGATGTCAAATAATCTTAGAGTCTTTGTAGATAGAGGTTCATTTAGTATAGTACGTCAGAGGCCTTGACGTCCCATATGTATTCATGTCTTGAGAATGATAGTTTACTAATACAGTGATTCCCACTTACAGTTGTACATTATGAGTTGTAGCCATGTTAGCCCATGATAGTAACCAAAGGAATGAGTTCAGACACGACCTATGTATGTTCTAATTTTGATCGAATGATTATGAGTTACAGAGTGGTTCACTCGGGCCAACTCGGCATCGGGTGCCAGCCACGCCTCCCTATGTTCGGGGCGTGGCAAATTGGTATCAGAGCAGGTCGTGTCCTAGGGAGTCTACAAAGTCGTGTCTAGTAGAATCTTGTTTATGGGTGTGTCGTGTACCACACTTATAAGCAGGAGGCTAAAGGGCATTTATGACTGTCACTCTTTCTTCTTACTCTAGATCGTGTGGTAGAGCTCACTTATAAGAATTCAAATCCCGAACTTCTATTCGTAATAACATGATGCCTACATTAAGAAAGATGATCAATAAGAGATATAGCTATGAAAGTGTTGAGTTAGAGGAGCTCGATTTTTGCATCTTGCTTATGAGGAGTAAATGAGAGGTCTTCAGCAGATCATGCGTATACTAAAAGGTGTACGTTTCTTGATAAGGAACCTTTAGGAAATAATACTTATCCAATCTCATGGTAAAAAGGAATAACATAATCAAAAGTTAGACACGAGTTGCAGCAAGTAAAAGAAGAGAGGTGAAGAAGGTTATGAGGTACCCAGTTAATAAAGACAATCCTTATTTACTATTCAAGAAGAGAGATATAAGCATTTTAAGTTACCTTCAACAGTAAAAGATATGCGTTCAATCAGTCACACCAATCTTAGTCATGCCTTATGGGAGCTAACCGATATGGTTCAAGAGAAGGACGGGATATCATGATGCGGCTGGGGTTAAAGAAACCCCAAAATGATGGATGGATGATTTGCGCTAGTTGACAATTCCGAAGGATATTGCAAAAAGTGCTAATAGATCTCATTGTGAAACACCTAGGTAGTGCATTCTAAAATAGTACATCTAGATATGAGTGCTACAAAGATAGGCGCTGGAAGCTTGGAAAGCATAAATATTATCTTAGTATGACTCCCGTCCCTAGTAGAGAGATAATTCTAGGCAACCCGAAGAGCTAGTGGATGGAGCAAAGAGGAGCTAAAAGCAAAGGAATATCATGTTAAAGCTTTCATAATAAAGTGATAGACAGAGAGGTTAGTAGGAAATAAGAAAAGAGCTAATGAAGCATTAAGAGTAAGATGTGATACATGGATGGCAACGGTAGGTCAAAAAGATGACGGTATTACAGAGTCTATAGTCAAGTAAAAGAAAAGACGAGAGGTGACAAGCCTTGAGACAACAAAAGAGTATAGGCCATAAAGTCGTATCCTCACTTCAAGAAATAAGTTCGTGACTCCAACGCAACTACCAGAAGGAAAAGTTAGACCCAAGAATAATAGGAATCAGTATGGGCTGGTGAACAAGATAAACTAAACGTGAATCAGGGAATGAGGGATTGGATAATACTAGGTATCATGAGAGTTTCAGATTTCGTTCCGGAAATAATAGAATAGACAACGAAAGAAGATTCATGAGAAATTCAGAGAATGGCCATTCAGGAAGACGCTTCCCTAAAGCAAGCAATGTGAGTAAAGTTAAGAGTAAGGGACTATGTGTGCCAATTTCACTAAGTGCCACCCTCGCGAGTAAGGAATTTCGTTATCCTTGGTACAAAAGGATTACTGCAAGGCGAGTAAGGGTTATTGGTAATGTGAGAAGACACAAATGTTGAAGAGGTAAACCATCTATAGGTAGATCGTTATAGCGCTAACTATTAGTACTTCCCTAAATATGGGAATGTGGAGTGAGGTGGCATTAAGCCTGTTGGCCCAAGAAAGGAAATAGTTTTGAAGATTGACAAAGGAACTCCAAGATGAACCAGGTCCATAACAGGTGACATAAACAAGGAGATTCAAAGGCACATGAGATGCACATGCAGGAGATAAACGTATTCTGGTGAAATTGAGATATCTTCTGATCGAAAAGATTGCAAAAACGAAATTGGAGAAGGACTTCTTATTCAATAAGAACAGAATCTAAGATAAGGAAGGATTTAGGAATTGAGTTTGACTAGAACTCTTTCACCAAGGAAGAGTAGCATTAGGATTCTAGTTAATTCCTTATCTACTAAATCCTACAGATATTGCAGAATGTTCTTAGTGTAAAGATACGCTCAAAAGCAGAAATTTATCAAGAATTGAGAGCAAAATTCGTGAAGAAATTTTGCAAGCACTTCGAGCCAAATTGGAGAGTGCGAATCTGGAGCTACTTGAACCAGCTAGAAGAACCAGTTCCATCTTTTGTCTTTTAGTCTAGTTTATTTGTAGTAGGTGATTACAAAGTGTATCTTTCAGCTTTGTCTAAGAAGCAATTGTAATAGGTACAGAGTATTCAAGTTATAGTTAACTTGAAGCTTGTCGCAAGTAGCTAGAGGCTAGTTTGCCACAAGGGGATTAGAGTTAGTCCATAGGTTTACAAAAGAGATTTTTTTTGTAAATGTTGTTTGGCTCATTAACTTAGTGAAGAGCTTGGGAAAATCCTACTGGGAAGTAGGTCGTGGTTTTTTCACCTTTTGAGCCAGGTGTTTTCCACGTAAAATTATTGTGTTCATTTATTTCTGCAATTATTATTCTGCAAACTGTAGGAGTTGGAACACATAGAAGAACCTGGTCCTACCATAATTATTGCACGCAAAAATTGGAGACCACACAAATCACCCCCCTTCTTGTGTGGTATTGACGTTTAGAACATAAAAGTCAGAATTAAGTGATTCTATTAATTATGGAACTGTAAAGGAAGAATGCAATAAAACGAAAAAGGGATGATACTGCACTTATTCAAAGCCTACAGATATGCTACGATCCCAGAGCATTATGCAAACACGACATCAAGGAGAGGAAGTAAGGGTTCCTACCCGAGATATTATTTATAACCCAAGAAAGATTTCGCAGAATATTGATACGAGAATGGGCCAACAAGTAGTTAGTAGTCGATTCAGGAAGAGCCTAGCTATGACTAGACAAGAGGATACAGACAAATCAAAAAATCATGCAAGATAAACATAGGGAACCCCAATATGGGGAATACAGCCTCACAGTTATGACATTGTGATCGTTGAAATATATCCATATAGGAGTTGGGGAAGTTAAAAAGGTACCGTATGAGTGTTACGGAAATAAAAGAGAGTGCCACTGTGAAGACTGTCAAAATATTAGTTCAGAGGTAACCCTATAAGCACAAGGGCATGGAGATAAGTAACTACAAGTAATTATAAGCGGAGAAGAACATCAAAACATTCCGTCAGGAATACAATGTGATAAGCTCGCAGCCTTACAAGAGTCAGAGGATCTCTCCTCCCCTAAGTACCACAAGGAAAGACTAGTTGAGGAAATAAGGAAGGAGGCTTCAACTAAAGCACAACGACCTAAGGAGAAATGGTCATGCAAAAGCAGTCTCACAAAAAAAAAATGTATGCACTCGAATAGAAAGTGGCACCTACCGTGGCTAATGAACGGGGAGAAATATTGAAGGTAATATTCGAGCCCATATGAGTTGCACAAAAATTCCTGCATGCATGGGAACTAGGATAAGTTAAGTATGCACGCAACAAGGGGCAGAAAGACCAGGAAACGTAATTGCATACGTTTAAAGGAAGCCGAGAGGGAACAAAAGGAATTATTCGATCAGTAATCCAGAGTTAGTATATTATGGATACACTCAAGATTTTTGAGTATTATCCATGTAGCATATATATTGACAATCATACATCCATAGAAGACTCTGGTATAAGTTAAAAGAAAGAACTGAGCCCAGGGCATAGACAAAGGATTGAGTTGTTAGAAGATTGTATGGATATTCTATAACGCCCATTAATGGCTAAGGTAATAACTAATACTATGAGCCACAAATTAGAAGATAGTTTAAGCCTACATAAAGGCTGATCAGAAGGAAGAGAAAACTAAAGAATTACATCAACGGAGTAAATCAGGAGTCTGATTATTGGACCAAGTAAATTATAGAAGTTGTGCTTGAGAACATGGCAAAATCACTCTTAATATCAAAGGTGCAAGAGAAATAATACAACAACCATAATCTACAATGGGTCTATAAGAAAGCCAGTTAGAAGTAGTACCATCCGCATAAGAAGTCAGTATAAAGCTCTCACCGGGTTGTGTATACACCAGAGGTGCAACTTTTTGAATATTAATTACACCTATGTAGAAGGGAGAACATGAAAGAAATAGAAGAAACGATGCAAGATTTTAAGGTAGTAAGGTAAAGGTGAACAACGTACAAGATACTCAAATGCAGAAGGTTGTGAATAGTTCTTACTTCAAATAGAAGGCTAGAAGTGCGGGGATTCAATATCCAGGAATGATAGCGGCATCGTCAATGGCATATCTTCTAGTCGATGATTTCTTGGTATCGAGAGGTCTAGTTAAGAAAGTAAAGAAGAGTTAGAGACGACGTGATGTCTCGCTTGATGTTATAAAATGACACAAGGAAATTCAAGTAAGTTGAAGGAAGATTACGAGTAGTATAAATAGATATGTATAGGTCACAAGCTAAAGTATGGTAAAGCGACAAGGTCTCAGGAAGACAAGAGTAAGTATAAGAAAGGGCAGTGAGAAGGTGAAGAGAATGGATTAGTCCTCAGGATTAGGCCCATGAAACAAGGGAGCTGAGGGCTTCTCTAGTAAGCTCAGTATAGCCTGAATGAACTCAAAAGAGTTACTCTTCATAAGTAGCATTTAGAAGAGATGGAATACTGCCCTTATAGTAGAATAATGGTGTAATTGTGATAGATCAAGGATGACGTTTGGGCCTTCGATTGAGTAATGATTTGGAGAAAAAAAAAGAAGAAGAAGGGATTCATGAATTCTACGGGATTAAAATACCAACGTAAGAGAATCACCTTGGGATGCTATAGAATACGGTTATTGAAGTACATTATCGCCGCTAATGGATCAGGAAAATCACTTCGAATATTCCTTGATGCAACGTAAGACCTAGTGGCAAATTATTACGTAAGAAGCTTCAAGTTATCAGTGGTATATTTATTTAACCCAAAAAATAGATTTCAAGGTCAAAGCAATAATTTTGTATGACGGGCCACAAGCAACCGATTCAATCCGAAAGATATAATTTTTGTTAATACAGTGTGATAGAGAAGTGGAAAGTAAATTCAACGACAGATAATATAATATAAATAAAGCAGAGAAGAAATAATTCTTCTTGAATAATCTTTGACAGGATGTTAAGCCGAACAGAGCTTGAAGGGCCAAACTATGGCTAACTTGGGAGCAAGATGATATGAATTACAATGTATAGAATTGTAGAGAAGAAAGTCTGATCCTTGATTGTGATAAAACTATGTCTATTTATAGGGATAAATTTAAGTAACCATTCTCCTTGAATAATGGGTCCATTATGAGCATTTACTCAACCCATCCATTACTTTTGGAAGACTTGTAACAGCTGTGTAAATGCTGGAATTCGTAACTGATGAGTTAATTTCATAACTGATGAGTTAATTCCATAGCTGATGAGTCAATCCCGTGGCTGTTGAGTCAATCTCGTGCCTGTTGAGTCAATCCCGTGGCTGTTGAGTCAATCTAGTGCCTGTTGAGTCAATCCCGTGCTTGTTGAGTCAATCTCGTGCCTGTTGAGTCAATCTTGAAATTAATTGCCTTGTTCTGGCCGTTACAATCATTTATTGCACGTTACATAATTGATTTGTAACTGATGGAGTAATGATGATAAATCCCATATAATCCGGGATTAATTTATTCCTTCCTCATTTGTAATTATGAGATATTCTCCCGCACCTATTTCGAGCTATTTATGATGACAATTCCGAGGCTAATAGGCACGGTACAAGTATGTTCGGTCCCGAGGGTGTTTCGCATATCATCTTCATATGTCATTCTTTACTTTTATCCAAGATTTGCTGACACGTGGTGCAATTTAATAGACCCACATGACGAGTATATTTTTCGTCAATACAGATAGTCCTCCCACTTTTCGGTTATTGACTGTGATATGACCGGGAAGTGGAAGATTTGATCCTTTTCTCCCTTGCCTCTTCCTCATTAAAAACCTTGCCGGAAAAACCCAGTAGGGGCAAAAAACCGAACGAAGGAAAAAAGAGTGCAGAACTTAGAGATTCATATGACAACTCCAACGCTCATGCTCGTTTCGTCAATAATCAGTTGGTTTACCCCTGTCTTGTTCCGGGGTTTGAAGACAAATGTTTTCCTTATGTTTGGCAATTTCGATATAAATTTCGGCTTTCTTTTCTGCCTGCCTCAATGTTTGGGTTTTTTTTCACCCTTTGCTATTTTGCATTGAAAATGCTTTATTTTTGAAGTTTTCGTTTTACCTCTGAGTTTTGCATTTATAAAAATGCTTTAGATTACTCGTACCTTTTCATATTAGGCACGGTTTATGAAAGAGGGGCCTTTTTGATCGACACTTAATGAAGAAGACGTCTCAACTTCATAATGGTGTAATAATGCAATAGAGTGATAGGAATTTTTCACATGTTTAAGAATGTTTCTTAGGAAAGTTTTTTTTTTGAACTTTCACAACATTTTACATGTGTTTGATTATCGTCTAAAACTCATGTTGCAACTGTTTTCTTTTAACAGGTTTGATACCAACTTGTATTTCGTAACTGTTTTCTTTTGTAACAGTTTTTTCGAGTTAATACAAGGGAATAACTATTTTTTGTTTGTAACAGTTTTTATAAAGGTTTGGATTTTCACCGCAACTGTTTTCATTTACAACAGTTTTTGAATAAATACAAGGGTATATCTTGCAACTCTTGACTAAATATTGCCTTTAACCTGAACGTTTGTTTATGAACATGTTCGAAGGTTTTTTGAATCAGGCTTTGTGTTTTGAGCTGTTTTCATTTACAACAGTTTTTGAATAAATACAAGGGTATATCTTGCAACCCTTGACTAAATATTTCCTTTAACCTGAACGTTTGTTTATGATCATGTTCGAAGATTTTTTGAATCAGGCTTTGTGTTTTGAGTCTTTGGCTGTTTTGATTTTGCTCGTATCACTTGATTTGTTGGGTAGATGGATCCCTAGGCTAGAGCTTTGACTTTTTGGTAGTCTTTTTTGCTTCATCTTTTCCTTCCATACTGTATTGTCACGATCCCAAATCCTAACAGGTCGTGATGGCGCCTATCGTGGAACTAGGCTAGCCAACCATCACCTTACTACGCGTTTATTCAATTATAGCAGTTCACAATTAGATATTAAGCATGCAACCATAGCATAAATAATATAATTAAGACTTAGCGTCCCCATAATATTCTAAATAAACCTCCCAAGAACTGGAGTCAATAGTCATGAGCAT
>ML249792.1:0-56794 GCA_005239495.1 Nicotiana undulata
GTTACTATATTTGACAACGATCGCTTACATTCTTTTAAGGTGTAAATTGAGCGTATCAGTATCGAATTTGAGTAATTTTCTTGTGGGTGGACTTGTAGTCGATCGGGTGTTCGTATTTTATGACTTTTACCCGATTCCGAGATGTGGGCCCGAGGTGCTTGAGTTCTTATGGGATTTATTCCCTTAGCTCGTGTTGATTGTATCGAACTGTTTCAGCCTAGATTTGAGGCATCCAGAGGTTGTGCCGCGAGGCAAAGGCGTGTTAGAGTAGAGATTTGCGGGGTCTAAGCTAAGTAACATTTCCAAACTTGGTCCTGAGGATACGAAACCCCGTATTATGAATTTTATGATTGGTGTTGAGGTGACGCACATGCTACGTGACGGGAGTGTGGGCGTGCACCGTAAGAAGTAAGAACTGGGACTTGGTTGATTCCATGGAACTATAAAGCTGATTATCTTGTTGTTATCCGTGTTATCATCACGTGATAAAGTAATTGAGTTGTCAACCATGCTAGAAGTCATGTTTAGGCTATATGCTGGTACTGTTGGGACCCATAGTGATCGTTTCTTGATGTTAACTTATTGATTAAATTGAGATTTTGTACTCAGTCATATTTATCCATTGCATATCATATCTCAGTCTCGGTGCTATTTAGTGATACATCATATCATCATTTTGGGCTAGTTTCATGACATCGTGAGCCCGAGAGAGAGAGACTAGAGAGATTTATGACTGAGTGAGGCCGACAGCTTTTTTGTGAGTGATATTTGTGGGATAGGGCTGCACGTCGCAACATGGATTGGCCTTATACAGTACCGAGTGACTGATTGCCAGTTGATGTATATATATATATATATATATATATATATATATATATATATATATAATGGATCTTCCCTTGGCTAATTTGGTCATATATAGTACTGAGTAATTGAGCATTTTGACAGTGTGAGTACATGAGGCTTTCGGCGTGGTGCATCCAGCATATGCAATGGCATGTAGACGTAGAGAGGTCATATTTCTCACACCATTCAGAATTTAACTATTTTACTTGAATGAGTTTAACTGTTGAACTTGAAAACATGCCTAAATTTCTGTACTATTATTTCTATATTGAACTGTACTTGTTAAATTCGTCACTACCTTTCAGTCCAAAGGTTATATTTGTTACTTATTGAGTTGGTCGTACTCACGGTATACCCTGCACTTCGTGTGCAGATCCAGGTGCTTCCGGTCATGGCGGTCGCTAAGTTGAGGTGACCGGACCTTTGGAGATCATCGAGGTAGCTTCTTGACGTTCACAGACCTTGACTCTCCTCTCTTATCTTTCATGTTATGTTTCTATTTTGTTTTATAGATGGTGTACCATACTATACCTCTTTGTAGATGCTCATGTACTCAGTGACACCCCGGTTTTGGGAGATATTTGGTATTGAGTTATTATTTCCTATTATGTTTTTAAAAGGTTTTCTTTAAATTGAACTGTTTCTGTATCTTTCAAAGTTTTAGAATGTTGGAAATGTCTGCGTAGTCGGCTTGCCTAGTACTATGATAGGCGCCTTAACGACGGGTTAGTTTTGGGTTGTGATAGAAAGTTAACGAAGACCAAATGAAAACATGAAAAACTATATATTATGTAACGTAATAGCAATAATTAAAAATAATAAAATATTTAATATAACAAATAAATGTAAAAGATTATTTAAACTTGAGATTATATTAAAATTATGATAAAAATGCTCAAACTATGGAGGGGATCACCAAATTAAAGTTTTACTAGATAAATACAAACAACAATTGGATAACAAATTAATGTTTTAGAATATAAAATAAATATCTCATGTATTAAATTTATAAACGAAAATAAAATCTAAATTTGTATCCTGAAACTAAAAGAGAAAAAAATTTAATTGCACCTGATATAAAAATAATTATAAGAAAATATAATAATTTTAAAACTTATGTATGAATATTTTAGACTAATTAAAAAAAATTTAACTTAAAAAGAGAATGTGTTACTACATATTTTTATTATATTATAAAATTTTAATATAAAAAACTTATTAAAATTTTATAATATGGATCCAAATATATAAGGAGGAAAATAGAGATATTGTGAGAATATTTATACTTTGAATTAATTTAAGGATAAATATATTAATAACTAAATAATAGTAAAAAAATATTATTGATAGATTTAAATGCTGAAAGGGCTCTGGGTAAAAGGATAAAAGTAAAAATACATTAAATGTTAGGAATTAAAAATTTATATTTATATATTATTATCAAAAGGATAATAAGCAAGATATTAAGTTAATTAGTAAGCTAATAAATGATCACACGTAAATATAACAATATTAAGTAATAAATAATGCATCAACTATAAACAAAGATTAAATGAAGTTTTTTTTTTTGTGAAGAATGTAAAAATAAGACTTATTCGACTGCAAGGTAAAACATAAAGTGGTAGTAAGAATTTTGTAAAAATAATATGCTCAAACAAGATATATTACAATGTGATTTGTTTAGGATTCTTTAATATTGACTATAGAATAAAATGCAAGCACTAAGATCAAGAGTTTGAGTTGTTACAGATATGAAAAAAGAAAGCATGTTATCCAGTTCGAAATATGAGAAATAGTTTCATATTCTTATCCCTAAATGATATCAAATAATTATATGAAACTAGTGATAATTAGATGCGCTTCACGCGGTCATTAAATTTTTTATTAAAGTTAAAAAGTGATTAATTTGGCAATTCCTTACTGTTAGAGAAGTTAAATTTACTTTTTCATGGCTGTTGTATTTTTTAAGCATTCTTTAAATTATATGTTTTAAATTGTTAAGAACGTGAGTTTTTTGCCTTTCATGAACCCCTAAATATATGAACATCCGTCACAACAAAGAAAATTTTGTGAGTGTGTTGCAGATGGGAGATTTGGTTTTAAACTTAAAATTGTGCGCACATAGGTATTTGATATGCTCAAACTGGTTCGAAATAAGTGTTTGGTTATTCAAATTCGGTACAGTTATACCTTTTTATAACAACAACCTTATACGATAACATTTCACTATAAAAGTCAAGTCATTTCCGAAACCAAATTTCATGTTCTCTTAGATATATGTTCTCTATCACAATAAATAAGTATAACATAAAAAATATTCGGAACAAACGAGATTGTTATATAAAGGTTTGACTGTACTTTAAATAAATAATGGAAGTAATATGGCAATCGAGATTGACAGGATCATCATGTACGTCCATCTACTTTTTTCGTTTTCTTATGTTCTATTTTTTCTTAATTTATTTTTTATCATTTTTTTTCTATTTAAGGTTTTTTTCTCTTCACAAAAGAGGAATAATAGGGCACAATTATTTTAAATCAACATATATGAACCTGAATAAAAACATTAGAGCAAAAGAATAAGATAAGAAACTTGTATTGGTCAAAATTTGGACTGAACTTAATGACGGCAAAAGGAGGGGACGTGGTCAAGGTCAAAGCCGAACATGGCTCAATGGCGAGAATTCATCTAAAGAAGGATTAGCGTGCGAGGTCGTGTAAATAACATATGAAAGCAACGGTTAGAATAGATTTTAACATAGAGGGAAGGAATATTCTATTGAATATTCCTTCAATTGTACTTCTTAGGGTTTCTTAGGAATATCCCCTATAAATAGGAAGAGATAAAGAACAAAAAAGGGATCTTCACTTTTCT
This sequence comes from Nicotiana undulata, assembly GCA_005239495.1. Taxonomy (NCBI): domain Eukaryota; kingdom Viridiplantae; phylum Streptophyta; class Magnoliopsida; order Solanales; family Solanaceae; genus Nicotiana; species Nicotiana undulata. The sequence continues at coordinate 3,722 of ML249792.1, forward strand.
GATAAGAACATATTGTAAAAGGTTGACTACAAAGAATATACAAAAGCTTGTTTTGCCCATTGATTCCATTGTTCAATATACATCTTTTATTCACAAGATCCAAGGATTTCTTGTCCACCTTCATTTTTCATTATCCCACGTTGTTGTCACGAAGGAGAATTATCCAAGTCACCTAAAATTTGGCTGATAAATTCCTCTGTATTACATTTATTGTCATTATCTACATTTATTGCATGTTTTCATTACTACATTCATTGACAATCATTGAGCATTTGTAGTTAGAATTCAAAATTGTCGGACACGGCCCTACATCATCAATATATCTAAACTTCAAATCCAGTAGTTATTATGTTTAACTAGGATTCACCGTCTATTTTTTCATTAATTCTTTTAAGAAAAGGTTTAACACTTTTTTTGGTAAAACAATTTGGCGCCGTCTGTGGGGAGGTTCAAGTTAAAATATTAGTTTCTTCTAGATCTAAAAAAAATAACAACCATAGTTTTCATGTTTGCACAAGCTAACAATGGCAGGGAAAGGAGATGAATGACTGAAAGCAGTAGCGAATGTTACTGCCAACCTCCCAAGCACCATCAACAAGGTTGACAGAGAAGAAGAGGAGAATGTGACGCCGAGTGTCACACCAGGCAAAATGACTCACATCCCTCTCATGGGAGTGTAACCGCTTCACGTGAAAGGGGATCCTCCACGTCCACAACTGAGGAAGCGCCACCAGCAGTGAAAAAATTATTGGAGGCGTGGTTGACAAGTACTCTAAAAAACATACTCGACAAACCCACTCCTAGGGCGAGTAGGAGCACCGCACGAGCGGACACCACAACAAACGTCAACGAGCAACCCGCTCCTCTCCCAGCAGGTAACACTCACACTGTTGTTGATGCAGGTGTTGATACCCAATTTTTCAAAAAAAATAATTTTAAATTGCTTATATGCCTTCAAAATCATGCATTGGCATTAATTGGTATTTCCACAATATTTCTACAATTTTTATTAATTTGTCCAACATTTTATTTCTAATAAATAATTACAAAATTGCATCACAAATAATATCAAAGACGTTTCTTGATTTAATCCATTATTTATGGTCATATTAAGTCCAAATTATTTAATGAATAGCCAATTTGGTACTTTTTGGCTACAATTGCAATAACTTTGCAATTATAGCCCACATATATAATTTTCGTATCATTTTTACCAGAAAATTAGTCCTTTATATTTTTAAATGATAAATAACCATTTTCAAAACATATCTATGCATGAAATTCTTTTTTTATAATTAGTAATTATTTTACAAATCAATATTAGTTTAATTAATTTGCTTGGGTATTTATCAAATGACCCTATTTTATTTCAAATATAGCCTATATAACCAGCCCAAATGCCTAAATAATTAGCCCAATGCACCCATGCCCAAACTTCTACCCAAACCCGACCCAGGTCTTGATGAATCTTGGTCGTTGATCATTTTTTATCAATGACCCAGATTAATTATTTCCTAAATTAATCTAAACGACCCCCAAACCCCTCACTCTCCTCTCACACTCTGTCGTCACCCTTCACCCTTCTCTCCAAATCCTCTCTGCCCTAACCCTAATTCCCCCTCGTCGTTGCTTGCCTGCCGTCGACTATGGTGGATTATCACAATCCTCAAGCCCTAACGACTCTCCTACGCTGGGTTTTTGCTATCTTTGAGGTCCTCAAGGGACCAGGGATCAGTCCACTCACACCTTTGGCATGTTCTTACCAGTCTCAAGCCGCCATGGCTCGATTTGAGTAAGATCGTTCTATTTTTTGCCTAAACCTATGGGGTTTCAAAGCCGGTGTCTTCATATCTGGGTTATTTCCTCAAAAAACATAAGTTCGTTTCTTAACTTTTTAGATCTGTACAGATTTGAGGACGGTCAAACTGTTTTCGCTTGTTTTTATGTAAAACCTACCGATTTTCAAACGACTTTTCATTTTTTCCTAACTAGGGTTTTTGAAAAATCTTTTCTTCAAAAATCGATTTCGGATTTTTAAGTGCTTATTTTTCTAATTCATATGTATTTTAATCGATTATGTTGATTTTCTTCTCAACCCAAACTAATTTATGTTGAAACCCCAAATTTTTGCACTAGGTGAATTTCGTCTTTGATTATTTTCTTTATGATTCTGCTATGTGTTTGACTCTCATGAATACTGTTGCGTTTAATTTTAATATTTTTGTGATCTTACCCTAATATGTCATATTAGGGTTCCATATTTGATTATTTTTGTTTATACTCGACTTATCTTCCTATTCATGAGAACCTATGTTATTTTCCCTAAAATTGACATTATTTTGAGTCCTTGATTCACTGATTTGCTGTGGTTCTACCTCTGTGTTTATTTCCTCAATGATTTCAATATTTTTTTACAGCCTGTTATTATTTCTTACCTTATTCTCTTATTTAGCCATATTATTCATTGATTCTTACTGGTTATTTCTGTAATTGAACCCTTAGTGTATTTACCCCTAATTACCTACTATATACTTAAGTTGTTTGATGTCTTTCCTTAATTAACTACCTGCTCTTTACCGTTGGTGAATTACTCCCTTAATTAAGGGAAGACTTTACTGATTTATGCTTGACTAATTCTGTAATTGTCCCTAATTACTGAATAATTGATTGTTTACCTTATTTGTCTCGCTCCAAAGTGCTATATATTCCCTCTTCTATTCTCACTAACACACGAACACTAGTTCAGCAATTCTCTCTTACACTTAAAAGCTTTCTGCACTTTCTTGTTACTTGCTTCTTCTATTAAACTAGTCGGCCGTAACCCAAGGCTAGTTATTACACTACAATTGCTCTATATTCTGTGTCTGCCCTCCTTAACTGGTATGTTCTGATTCAATTTCAAGTTCTAAACTCTATGTGTTCTATTACTGCTTTAGTCCACTGATTTCCATTCTTGTTCATGTTTATTATTTGGTTGTTCAATATGTGACTAGCATGCCTAAATCTCTGTTTCACCTAGCATGCTTGGACTACCCTATTTAGTTACTAGCCTATAGGAATTTTGATTAGCATGTCTTGAACTTGTCTTTTACCTCTTTAGCATGTCTCAACCTGACTCTACTCCATGTGTGTATGTTTGATTGTTTGTATGTTTGTTTACTCAGTTTCTGGTATTAATCCGCTTTGCTAAGTTATTTACTACCACCTGAGTAATTCTGATTTTATGTTCAACTCTGTCGAGTATAACTATGTTCTCAACTGTCTGTTCTGAAATCCATATGTATGTATCACTAGTTGTATGACCAATTCCTTAACTCTTGGAAAGTTCTGTGTTTCTGTTGTTATATGTTTCACCCTGTGTGTTCTATATGTCCCCAATTTCCAATACCTCTGTGTGAACTTTGTTGTTAGTAGTACTGGACTTGTTTGCTCTGTAGCCAATCAGGTTGCTTGCTGAATTTTCAAAATACTCACCCTTCTTTTTCAAGTTGTTTTACTACTAATCAGTTCCTTTTCAAAACTCCTTTACCTCTTGAATCAATTCAATATTGTTTCTCTTATCAAAACCTTTTTTCAAAACTATGTCAAGCACTCTCACTCTACTCTTAAGTCCCTAGGTTCTGCCCCTCCAGTGTGTGATTGCCTTGGGATCCTTTTGAGATCCCTCTGAACTCTAACATACTGGGGCTGGCCCTTCTACACCGCACTTACTCAGTTCTTACTATGAAAGTCGAGGTGTGAGCACTGCCCGGGACCCTTGAGGTCCTTAGGGAACTCTAACACACCTAGGCATGAGATTGGCTATGAAACTCTTGGCATTTGAGGTTATGGAAGGCCTGGTATTCTCAGGATGTATTTGGGCCTGCTTCAGGCTACATATAGTGTAATTTCCTTTCATTTATGTGATTCATTCATTCATTGGTCTATAATAATTATTTATAAACAGATATTAGGGTGGTTAGTGAAAAGGGGAGGTAGCCGTATAGTATTGTTGATATTGTTGGGTAGAAATCATGCTTTAGGCTTTACATTCTCTGTATTTTGCATTAGAATTCATGACTTAGGATCAATGTGTTCATCCAAATCATGCCAAACATGCATTAGATATCCTATCCTTAGGGCTTCACATCTGCTACTTCAGCATATTACATGTCATCAATCCATGTCTTAATATTGCACAAGTATTCTCGCTTAGAAATCCTGCTATTAGGTTAATAAATAACCTCAACACAAGTATTTCATTCCTATGTGCATTTAGATACCATGTTCTAAGGGATTCTGTTTGCATTTGGTTGAACACGCCTAGTTTGATTACAATAAATCACTGATCCACGAAAAGTCATAAAAACAGTCTCACATATAGATGTCCTTTCTGAATAAAACTGGTATCAATCCTTTCACTCTCAGACTCGTATCACCTAGAGCAGCAATTTTTATGTTAAATAACTTCCAAATTTCTCAAAATGCCATGTGATTATTATTACGTAAAGTCCCACGCCTAGGCAAACCTTAGGTAACTAATCTCTATAAAATTGGAAACTGCTTAGATTGTCTTTCTACTTAAGGGCTCACAAGTTTTAAAATCAGTAGGCAAACTTATTAGGATCCTGCCGTTAAGTTTATGAAATGGCGCTGCATATTTATGTGTATTGGTGTTCACTTAGATATCCTATCTTAGGATCCTTACCTAATAAAATTACTTTTGTCTGTGTTTGAGACGTGTTGTTTATGTACATTACATGTGGAGGTAAACATGAGCCTCTTAACTGTTTCTTTAATTTATCTGCTAATCCTGATTGTTATTTGCTTGTCGCCTCGATTTTTCCCTTTTTTAAAACCTTAGGGGTTTGTCTAGAAATGTCCAGATTTAGAGGTCCTAAACTCCTACGCGACCACAAGGAAGGGACGGGTAACAACACACTAAGAGCTCGTTAAATTAAATTCGCTTAATAACCACTAAGGAGTGGGATAATGGGTAAGTAAGGATATGATGACCTGTGCGCTAATGCAACGTGTAGCCCCTGATTGAGGAGTGATTACCGGGCATTGCACAGATGTGATCCTATAGGATAAACACCCTAGGACTTCGCTTATCTTTTCACACATGTATGCTATCAAAAAACCAAGGTTCTATTCACATATGCATGCCTAGACTGCTAATATGCTGAGACCTCTATTTGTCACATATGTGTGCTTAGGCTGTCTATTTGCTACTTGAACATTTTACAAAGTAAGTTTGGCCGGGACCCACAGTTGCGGACTTTTAGGGGTGCCTAACACCTTCCCCTTGGAGTAATTTCAAGCCCTTACCCAATCTCTAGCTATACAATTTGTGTTATAAATGACCCGTAGTAGGTTCCCTAACGCACCTTAATTTATTAGGTGGAGACTCTTCAAATTCCTTATATCCCTCTTCCCAAAAGGAAATGAGTTGTCCCAATAATGTCGAAAACCCTGACCAATCCGAAAGGAGAGGAAAAAGAGGAGCGAGACAGTATGGCGACTCTGCTGGGGATTCTAGGCTTTTACCATTTCAAACCGCTTTGTGAATTTGTGCCTTTACTTTGTTAACACATGCACCCTTTCCCTTTCCCCTTTATGTGCAATTAGCTGTTTATTTTCCAAGTATTTATTTTTCCTAACAAAACTGACATGATTCTTTGTTTCCTTTGTAACTGCTTTTAATTATAACTGTTGTATTTACCACTTTCATAATGTGAAAATACATGACAACATGTTGTTTATTGCTTATTTATTGCTGCATAATCATGCTCAACATCATATTCCACTCGTGCCCATACAAATCCTATAGCAACGTTTGATGAGTGGTTGCGCTCTTCCTATTTATATTACCCTCTAAATTCGGAAAGGCTTATTTGCGGTAAAACCAATCGATCATCGGTGCAGTCGATGGTTTCGTGCCTTACTCCTCGATTTGTCGGCTCGAGGTACCGGTCTAGACCCCCATAGAAACCTTGCTCGTGTTATATTATGCACGCATCATGGTCAAACTTAGCCGGGTTAATTTGTCGTCCGCACAATAACCCTTTAAGACAGCCTTATCCAAATTCCACCGGGGTTTTAATAATCCCAACAGACACGATCACGTTCTGTGCATTAATTTGGAGAACTAAATGCCTGTATGCTAATCATAAGTGTATAAATAGTCGAGGTCTGGCGAGGGTAAGGGACTAACCATTTTTTGTGTTGCAGAAAATAAGGCACGAGGTCCCCAGATTCGGTATGGTCAGCAATATCCCGCCAATGCTCTTGAACTGGTGGGAAGACCTTTCCTCCAGTGATAAGAAACATGTAAAGAAGTACCTGGGAAATTTACCATCTCTCCTGGACATCCAACCAAACAACATGTTTATTGTGGCCGCTACTTTGTTTCGGGATAGTGAAAGAGCCGTATTCCGCTTTGGGAATATCGAAATGACACCTCTCCTGGATGAAATAGGAGGACTAGATGGGTTAGCTTGGGAAAGCCATGGGTTGTTAGTACCTGAGAACCACACATGCAAAGGTTTTCTGAACATGATGGGGTAGAAGAAAAACGCTGAACTAGAATGTCTGAAACAATCTTACATAACCTTAGAATAATACTTATATGAAAGATACGGTCACAACAAATCATACCATACTCATCATGACGAGTTTGCCATCACATCTCTAGGACATATTCACCGCAGGGTATCTGTGTTCATTGCATGATTTCTGGGCTTGATAGTTTTCCTGATGTTTTAGACGTCAATACCACACAAGAATATAGGTTAAAAGTTTGGTACCCAATTATTCGAGTGCTGTCTCACAAGAAGAACCTGGTTCTTCTTTGTGTTCCAACTTCTACTGGTGCGGAATAATAAAAGCAGTAAAGTAAATACACAGAGATTGTTACGTGGAAAACACCTGGCTCAAAAGGTGAAAAAACCACGACCTACTCCTCAGTAGGATTTGCTCAAACTCTTCACTAAAAACTCTGAGCCAAACGGACTTATAGAATAAACTCTTTTGTAATCCTAGGACTAACTCTAATCCCTTTGTATCAACTAGCCTATAGGTAATTTCTCCAAGCTTCAAGTTTACTCTAACTTGAACAATGTGTATCTATTACAATTGATTCTAAGAAAGCTGATAAGAAACAATATTAAAACTCCTACTACAATCAACTAGACTCAATACATAAACGATGAAACTTGTTCTTCTAGCTGATCTGTAGCCTTTGTATCACACACTAAATATGCTTGCAAAATAACTATGGGAATATTTTAGATCTTGATTCACTTCAGTACTTGTGCATCACCAATTCCAGCAGAAATACTTCGAGTATTTATAGAGTCAGTAGTTGAGTTTGTCGATCAATTCTAGTTCAACTCTTCCTGGGAGAAAGAATTCGAATTAAACTCAATTTCCTTCCTTTGTTACTTTCCTTGCTGAATTCAACTTCTATTTTCTCATCAGTTTGCAACCTTTTCGCATTAGGAGACAATCTCTTGGTTCATTGATACTTCACAATCACAAATATCTCCTATTCATATATGGTTCATGTGCCAGCTATTCAGTTTAAGAATGTGTGCTCTGATGGACCGGGTTCAACTGGTCAGACATTTGTCAATCTTCAAAACTATGCAGTGACTTGGGTCAACAAATTTCCCTTTTTTGATGATGACAAACTCTGTGCTTAATTCTGTATACACTTCAAACACTTTGTACAATTTTAAGCATTAATCATAGAGAAACCAGGTTTATTAGGTTATAAATATCACTTTGAAAATTTTGAAATTCAGCACATATCTTTCCCCTTTTTGCATCATCGAAAAGTTGCAAAATGATACTCTTACCAGATTTATTTATTATTACTCATGGCCATTTGAGGCAACTGCAGGTGCAAAACATGATTAATCAACACAAGAAACCAATAAATGTAAGCTAAATAAGAAATTAGACAAGTCAATTACTAAACAACATATTTATTGATTAGGAACGACATCAAACACCAGACAAATAAAAACAAAAACAATCAAAACCATGAGCAAAAAACAGAGTAAAAAGACAACAGAAACAAGTCCTGGACTGGGCACTGAAGGTTTATTGGGTAGCTCTGGACAGCCTAAGGATGGGAAGGTGCAAATGAGGTTATGGTCTTGGATTGTAGAAGAGAAAGCATTTGCTGAAGAACACCCTTGTTCTTTTCCTTCTCTTTTGCTAACTCAGCCCTGAGAGCATCCCCTCAACTTCAACCTCAATCACACGAGATTTCAAACGAAGGATCTACATATCCTTGATCTCTCTTTCCTGCACCAGAGTTATTACTTTGCTGTTGGTTGGCTGCTTCCAAGATGAACCAGGTTCATCTGCAGGAACATTGACAATGTAATCACATGACAACAAAGTTTCCTTCCCAAAATAATCCTTGGCAGTCGCCATTTCAGCCTTCTTCACATGAACCCCAAAATGTGCAAGCACAACTGTTAGAATAAATCCATATGGGATTGCATGAGCTTTGGTTCCATTCACAACTCTGTCCAAGAGTTGGATGATGAAGGCTGGCCAATTGATTTGCTCTCCCCTGTACATACACTCCATCAGAGTCAGATCCATATAGTTGGCTATGTACCTTCTTTCTTGTTTGGGCAGCAGGAATTTGATGACAAACGCGAAGAACAACTTGTGCTCTGGCTTCATTTCACTTTTGTAGACCGGCTTGGGTTCAATCTCCCTCTCATTGTCACTGAAAAATCTGGTGATGTTGATTGCTGAGGCCATCCCATCTAGACAAGGCCATCTCTGCCTCGTGTAGTCCTCATAGCCCTCAACTGGTAAGTTTAGAATCTCACCGAGCTCTTTAGCATCAAAGGAGACTTGAACTCCCTTGACCATAGAAGTGACCCTGCCGTCTTTAACAATTGCATTTCTCATGAATTCCACCAATTCAGCCCTTGCCAGCCTGCCTTCCATGTGAAGAACCATGTCCTTCCATCCCTGCACTTCCAGAGTGTCCTGTAGGTATCTCATTCCCCGCTCCTCTAGATCTTTGAACCACTTGCCCTTCAATATTTTGAGCTTTCCAAACAATATGATTCTAGTAGTCTCCACATCATCTTCCTTCTCCTCTTCTCCACTCCAGTATGCATCATCCTCTTTCTCCACAACCTTCATTTTCTTTGCCTTGGACCTGGTCCTTTTGGTAGTGCTTGGAGTTGCAGCGGACACAGCAGCTGACTTCTTTCAAGAAGCCTTAGCCTTTTTGGGTTTTGGTGTCCTAACCACACCTGGAGCCAGCTGCTCCTCTTATTGGACCAGGTTCAACGTCTCTTCTTCAATAACAACAGCCTCAATAGGCTCTCCAATCTTAGCTTTACCCTTTGCCGCCTTCTTTTTCTTGCTCTCTTGTAGAGCCTTCTCCAACCTTTCTTCTTCTTCTCTCACAATATTACGAGTAGCACGCATCTTAGGGACAGGAGAATCTACAGACACAGTAGCTTTCCTCTTCTTTGGAGGAACTTGGGTAGATGCTTTCTTGGACTTCTGAGTCCTCCTTTTCTTGGGGTTATAGGACTCCCCCAGTTTCTTTAGCCTTTCAGTTAATGTCTCGTCTCCAGATGAACCAGGTTCATCTGCTCCTTTCCTCAAGCTTGATAGGCCTGCTGCGTCCTCCTCGACTACACTTCCCCATAACTCTGTGACTTCATCTCTAATATTCTCAAGAATGGGACCACAGATAGCCAGTGTGGTGCCATCCTCCCCAGATCCCCTTACAACTCCATCTCCACCCTCTCTCTCAAGAATTTTTCTTTTTCCCAATTCTCTTTGCCTACTCGGCACTTGAACATCTACCACCGACCCAACCAGGACAAACCTGTTCTCAGTATTAACAGATTCAGAGATAACATCAAGATTACCTTGTTCAGAGTGTGATTAACCAGGTACTTCCTCCTCGTTGGCTGATTTAAACGATTCACTTGATGATCCTGACTTTGAACCTTTGTCAGCTTCAATAAGTTCTTCCAAGAATTTTTCCCTAGACCCAGAAGTAATAGTTTTCCTGGCAAGAACTTTGACACGACAACCCCTGGGGGCTGGAGTAGGGTTTGGTGTGGGTTTAGGAATAGGTATGTTTTCATGGGTTGACGAATTTACTGGTGATTGAGAATTGTATACAGATGGAGAGTTAGATTCAGACTCAGAATTTCCTCCATCATAATCACGATTAAGTGATGAAGTAGAAGAAGAAGCAGGTGGTGGTGAAGACATGATTGTGTGTTGTTAGGAAGAAAAGGCGAGTGATCAATTTTGGTTTGTGTAGAATGAGTTGAAATTGGTTCGACGGTTACTTTATGAAGAGAAAAGTAATGATGACCCTTATATAAGAAGTGGCTAGGGAGATTACAACGGTAGAGTATTTACTTAAGTGGGAGTCTAATCGCCGTAGGACTGATATTGATTAGACAGTTATTTTCCCCATAAAACTAGGCTAATTAAGTGAGACGGTACTTCTTGAAACTGGTTCAATTTTGGGTAAGTACGAAGTATTTGGATATGAACCAAATATAGATAGAGTCCTGCTCATGTATGACTGTAATTGAATTAATACATGTATGGAGATGAGAACGTACCTTGTCAGTCATATGAACCAGCATGGATGAACCAGGTTCATCCTGTTAAAATCTTTAATTTGCCTCAATTTACAAAGATAGAGAAACATCATTAGCAACTAGGGAATCATATTAAGACATGGAAAAAGAGTATGTCAATAAAGACATGATACTGAGCAATGATTAATCTGATTAAGTACCTAATTAGAATTTTCTAGCCAAAGATTTTTTTATTCATTTTTTTCACTTTTGTTGATTTCATAGATGATTCTTAGGAAACATCAAAAGAGAATGAGCAACTCTCTAAAGAATATGCAATTCTAAAAGCAATATGCATGAACCTTAAAATCAGAGTCAGTGAATCTAAAAAGAAAAACACTGTCTTGTTGAACCAGGTTCATCCACTTGAGACTGAGATTCTAGAACTAAAATCTGAGAACTTAAAACAGAGATTAGGATCCAGTAAAAAGGTTATTGATCACTCTTATGTCATGTTAGAAGAAAATTTAGGAAGACTAAAAGATAAAATGTATTCCAAGGATGAACAGATAATATCACTTAAAGAACAACTTGACCTTGCTTAGATCCTCCTTAAGGACTCTTATCTGCTCATCTCTTTTGTACAACTCGTCTTTCATTTTTCCTAGGTTTTCTTCTAATGTAAGTTGTGTGTGATAAGCTTTGTTTTTACCTGTTCCTAATTTCAGTTTTAGATTTTCAGATCTTAGCTCTAGGACAGTGGTGTCATGTTCATAAACCTGGTTCTTTAACTCATCATTTTTACTATCACTTCCACTAGCCCTAAGTTCCAGATTTTTGCACTTAACTTACAAAATCACACACTCCTTAGACAATTGTTTCTTTTCATTGTTTAGATCCTCAGATTAATCAATGAAATCCAGGAGCAACTCAGATAGCCTTTCTTTAGACAAAAATTTAATCTTGTATTTGCGATGAATTATACTTACCTCAGATTCCTCATTGGATTCTCCAATTGCCATAAGTGCTTGTTCATATCCATCTTCATCCTCTGAATCTTCATCTGAGCTTTCTCCCCAGGCAGCAACCATAGCCTTTGTTGATCCTTTGTTCTTCTTGGGTTGAACCTGTTCCTTCTTCCTGTTCCTTCGTTCAGATCTTTCCTTCTTCCATTCAATTTCCCATTGAGGGAAGTTTTTGATGTGGTGATCAGTCTTGCCACACTTGTAACACCCCTCATTGGTTTGTTTTTCAGGAACCCTTGGTTTGTTGTAGCTTCCACTTCTTGAAGGACCCTTTGCTCTCATTAGGTACTTCTTGAAGTCCTTTGTGATCATGGTCATTTCATCCTCCTCCAGATCAGCTTCTTCAGTGATTCTGAATGCAAGACTCCTTTCCTTCTTGGGACCATCCATCTTCATAGTCTGCCTTCTAAGTTCATAGGCAGTGAGATTTCCAATCAGCTCATCCAACTTAAGAGTTGGAATGTTCTTAGATTCCTGAATGGCTGTAATTTTGCTTTCCCAAGAGACTGGCAATATCCTTGTCAAAATTTTCTCAACCTTGTCTTCTTCAAGAATGACCCTTCCAAGAGACTTGAGTTCATTGGTCAGTGTAGTGAACCTTGTGTACATCTCTTGGATGGTTTCTCCTTCCTTCATGGTGAAATTATCATATTGAGAATATAGTAGAGTTCCTCTTGACCTCTTCACTTGAGGTGTTCCTTCATGAGCCACTTGCAAAGTGTCCCAAATTTCTTTGGCAGTGGTACAACTTTGAATTCTGCTATACTCGTCTGGACCGAGTCCACACACAAGACACTTCTTGGCCTTAGCATTTTTCTCCCACTTTCTCAAATCCTCAGCAGTGTAGTCAGCTCTAGTCTTTGGCACATCTACTCCTTCAACAGTCTTTTTCATGGTGGCTAAAGGACCGTCAGTGACTATGTCCCATAGTTCATAGTCTTCTCCAATTAAGTGATCATTCATCATATTCTTCCACCAGGAGTAGTACTGACCATTGAAGAGTGGAGGCCTAATAGTTGATTGTCCTTCCTAGTTCCCAGGTCATGCACTCATCTTGATCTTTTCCTAAGGTGTTAGCCTCTTCAAGGATAACCTGCTCTGATACCAATTACAATTGCTTCTAAGAAAGCTGATAAGATACAATATTAAAACTCCTACTACAATCAACTAGACTCAATACATAAACGATGAAACTGGTTCTTCTAGCTGATCTGTAGCCTTTGTATCACACACTAAATCTGCTTGCAAAATAACTCTGGGAATTATGCTTTCAGATCTTGATTCACTTCATTACTTGTGCGTCACCAATTCCAGCAGAAATACTTCGAGTATTTATAGAGTCAGTAGTTGAGTTTGTCGATCAATTCTAGTTCAACTCTTCCTGGGAGAAAGAATTCGAATTAAACTCGACTTCCTTCCTTTGTTACTTTCCTTGTTGAATTCAACTTCTATACTCTCATCAGTTTGCAACCTTTTTGCATTAGGAGACAATCTCTTGGTTCATTGATACTTCACAATCACAAATATCTCCTATGCATCTATGGTTCATGTGCCAGCTATTCAGTTCAAGAATGTGTGCTCTGATGGACCTGGTTCAACTGGTCAGACATTTGTCAATCTTCAAAACTATGCAGTGACTTGGGTCAACAGTTCTCGATGAACAGGGAGAGGATTCATACCAGGTTAGCCATGGTAACCCGGGCCTTGATAGAAGGGATCGATGGGCAAACCTTCAACATTGTCCCTATGATCCTAGCTAATATTTACCGAGCCTTGGAGAATTGCCAAAGAGGATCTAAACATTTTGAGGGTTGCAATATGTTGCTGCAACTATGGCTTTTAGAACATCTTCAAAAAGGCCAATATCACCAAGACCTTCCGCGCTGGGCTTGGAATGACCACATTGCTTTCCATCACCCCAAGCAGATGACATACATTCCAAACAGATTTCTCAGCCGGAGACTGCCAAAGAGTGGGTGGAATTCTTTGATAATCTAACTGAGGAACATGTACAATGGATGTTTGAGTGGTTTCGGACAGACGAGTTTATCATCAGGTCCAGGGATTCACCACACTTAGTGCTGATCGGGTAGAGAGGTATATATGCTTACATTCCTCACCGAGTCATGAGGCAGGCAGGCAGAAAGCAAGTTGTGCCGAGAGTTGGTAAGATGAGTCACTTCAGAGCGGATTTCCAGTACGACGACGTCCCCTACAAGTTCCAAGCCCAACACATATGGCATTTCAAATTCATCATGGAGAAGAATACTATTGAACCTAATAGGTACCATGTAGGATATGCACCTTTCTACCCGGCATGGTTGGAGGAGGACTTGGACGGTCTAGTGAGGCCAGGAATTAGCCGAGGCAACAGAATCATAGATGAAAATGCTGAGGCTCAGGTCAAGTACGACCGACTGTGCAGAAGGATCCACGATTCTAAGAAAGAGCACTTGGAGATACATGAAACCAACAACAGGCTGATCGAGGAGTGGAAAGAGATGGCTACCCTTTCCAACAAGAAGCTGGAATACTTGGAGCGAGGTATAGTGGAGCTGGAAGGAGAAATCATCAAAAGGGTTGAGGATTGCCAGAACATCGAGGGGAATGAAGGAGGACACCTGGCTAGGGCATACCTACTGCTGGGACTGCGCGAGCTGGGAAATATGTTTGATGGAATCAAGAATATCGAATCTAGGGAAGGTCCTTCCGGGACAAAATAGGCTAGATTTACCTTTTTGATGTGATAAATGTAATAAGGTCGAGTGCCATTAGTGACTTATTTCCTATTTGTTATTTTAGTATCGTTTTGGGATTCATCTATATACATTAATGAAATGAGGCATTTTGGCATCTAAGTTCTCCAAATCAACTTGTCGCTAGGCCTACCTCGGGAACAACGAGGCTCCCAATTAGGACACGCATTTACATCCCTGCAATATGTGTTTAAATACTGCAAATATTTCTTATAATCCTCACTGACTTGGCTACCTTTTGTTTTTATTTTATTTTCTTTTGATTATTCCCCTTCCCCAAAGGCTGGTTCGTGCATTTTGGCATCATCAGCATACCATAGAAGATCCATGGGCCCTCCACCTTCTCCTCCTCCTAGTCCACCTAAAGGCAAAGGCAAAAGCAAAGCAAAAATGGAAGACTTGACTAATATCAGAAAGGAAAACTCAACGCCAGTTGAACACCCAGAGGCCTCTGACAGCCGGGGTACTCAGGTCCAGAATGAAGCTGTGTCGCAACTCGAGCAAAGGTTGTTGAAACTCCAATGGGAGCTTGAACATGTCCGGAATTTGGCAAACCTGTCCTTCTCACTTAGTGTTCCGGATGTCAACCACCCAAACACTCAGAACCCCGCACCACCTCAAAGTACCCCCAAAAGCAAAACCCTCCTGCAACTCACCACTATACAACTCCACCAGAAAATCAGACCGGCCCTCCACAATACCAACAAAATAATTTCCACACTCTGAGAAACACCCCACCAATCATTCCCGAACCACGAAATTCCACCAATGACCACCTCTATACTGAAGAAACAGGCCATAAAAACAATCCCATATATGTGGAGAACCTACCTCACTCCACTCAACCTGTATCTTACACACCGGAACCCAGTGACAAGGATATACTCATTAGGAACTTGGCTGAAAAACTTAAGAAATTGACTAGCCGAGTTCAAGTCGTGGAAGGAAGTATGGGAATTGAAGGATTGAATTATGAAGATCTCTGCATACAACCTGATGTGGAACTGCTGGAGGGTTAGAAACCTCGCAAGTTCAAAATGTTTGATAGTACTGGTGATCCCAGGGTCTATCTGAGGACCTATTGTGACAAGATGGTTGGAGTTGGAAAAAATGAGAAGATCCGAATGAAGTTGTTCATCAGAATCCTTACAGGGGATGCTTTGTCTTGGTACATCAGCCAGGACCCCAAGAAATGGTCCAATTGGGTGAATATGGAAACAAATTTCATGGACCGATTCAGATTCCATACGAAAAATGCACCAGACGTATTCTACATCCAAAATCTCAAGAAGAAATGCACTGAAACCTTTCGTGAGTATGCCACTCGTTGGAGGTCTGAAGAAACTAAGGTCAGGGTTGCACTAGACGAAGAGCAAATGAACAAATTCTTCATCATGACATATGACCTGCAATATTATGAGAGACTGATGGTGATTGAAAATCTCAAATTCTCCGACATCATCAAAATTGGGGAAATAATTTAAGAAGGTATCAAATGTGGAATGGTCACTAATTTTGACGCACTGCAGGCCACCAATAAAGCCTTGCAATCTGGTGGCATATCCAAGAAGAAAGATGTAGGGGCAGTAATGGTTGCATAGGGACCCAAATCTCCATTGGTATACCAAACCTCCCCACTCACATACCAAGAACCTCCACCTACTTATCATTTGTCTCCTCCGCCTACTTATCAATCACCACCTACACCCACATACCAACCCACATCTCCCAGATATTCCAAACCAACTACTGCCTACCATACATATAACTCCCAACCGTCTTACTTCCAATCACCTCCAGCTCGCCAAAACTTCCCAAGACCTCGTCCAAACTTCTACTGCAGACCGCCCAAACAATATACCTCCATTATTGAGCCCATTGACCAGTTATATGAAAGGCTGAAAGCTGTTGGTTATATCACCTCCATCCCTGTTGTAGCCACAGATAATCCATCCCAATGGGTCAATCTGAACAAAACATGTGCATACCATTCCGGCATGAAGGGACATACCATTGATGAATGCCGCTCGTTGAAGGATAAAATTCAGTCTCTGGTTGATAATATAATCATCCAGGCAAAGAAGGCTACTCCCAATGTCTACAAAAACCCGCTCCCAGATCACATGGATGGAGGCATCAATGTGATAGAGGTAGAGGAAGAATGGGACTCAGAGGGGTCAATTGGGTTGATCAAAGAAGGTGACGACCCCAAGAAACCAGCAGTTACTCTCAACCCCATTATAGTACAGATTCAGCCATTAGGGGAGGATGAAGCAACCCCAACAATCCCGTTCGAGTTTGAAGTAGCACCACCTGCAGACACGCCAATGCCATTGGAGGTTGAAGTAATGCCACTTGCTAAAATACCAACTCCATTTGAAGTAAGGGTAGCAACGCCCATTACAGTTATGGTTTCCACCACATCGCCTTTTGACAATAAGACTATGCCTTGGGATTATGTAGCTGAAGCAAGAAGGAAGGGTAAGACCAATATAGAAAAGGTCGGTGCCGTGCAGGGGATGACTAGGACTTGAAGGGTCTACACACCTGAGCACTTGGGAGAATCCAGAAAGCAAGCTTCCAATAGACCTCCCGTCATTGAAACAGGCCCTGATGACCTCTGGAGGAAGGTGCAAGCCTGGGAGTATTCAGTCATAGATCATCTAAACAAGACTCTAGCCCAGATATCCATCTTATCATTACTGCAGAATTCAGAAGCACATAGAAATGCTCTGATGAAGGTGATGAATGAAGATTATGTGCCTAATAACATCACTAGTGGAGAAATGGCCAACATGGTGGGGCAGGTATTGGAAAGCCACAAGATTACTTTCCATGAGGACGAACTAAGGCCTAAAGGGTTAAGTCACAACAAGGCACTGCACATCACCGTGAAATATGAGTACTATTTTATTACCAGGGTTCTGATCGACAAAGGATCCAGCTTCAACATTTGCCCGTTGACAAAATTCAAGAGATTGGACAAGGGATTGTACAAGATACGAGAGGGTCCATGAATGTGAAAGTTTTCGACGGGTCCCAGAGAGACACCATTGGAGAAATCAACCTTTGTCTGCAGATGGGGCCTACGTGGTTTGAGGACGGATTTTAGGTGTTAGACATATCCGTGTCCAACAATCTATTATTAGGACGACCATGGATACATGTCGCTGGGGCTGTGTCATCAACCTTACATCAGGTAGTGAAATTTTAATGGAACCATCAGGAGGTAATCATTCACGGAGATGGTAGCAACCTTATCTACAACCGCCTGACTATCCCGGTATTTGAGGAAGAAGAAGGCTTGGTGGAGAAACCTACCACCATATCGAGTCGGTCAACACAATAAACAATGATAAGTGGTGGGATAGTAGATATTGAAAGCATACTGAATTGGAGTGTATACGAGCCTAGAAAAGTACTCGACAAGAATCTTCAGGGAATCTCCAAACTGATACAGTTAAAGCGCCACGACACTACATTTCGCCTGGGCTATCAGTACAATTGGCAGGAGCATCAAGATTGGTCGCCACTATGGCGCGGTCCTTACTATCCAGTGGAACAAGCCATACCGCATTTGGAACAAACTTTCAAACAAGCCGACGTCATATGGGGATCAGAGGAGGAGGAAGCGTTAGCAGCCTTAAAGAATCTATTCCTGGAAGATGAGGATATGGACTATTGTGTCATTATTGAGGAGGAGGAGGAGGAAGGCCCTACCATTCAAGCTGTGAGCAAGGGATCATTCCTCAGAAACTGGACTGTCAGACCATCCAAGGCCCGACGAGTCCCGGGGTAGCAAGACTCAACGAGCACTATCTATTTTTTCTAAAGAATCCCTTTTCGCATTTTTTCTGTTTTAAATAAAATCTCTAGTGTTCCGAAAACGTTTGTTTAAGTTATTGAAAATCTCTTTATGTTTCAATGAATCAATATTTATTATTATCGTTTTCTCTCATACTTTTATGTATACATTATTACTATTTCCTGTCTTGATGAACCAATGACTGTGACATGCATGGATACAACGCAACAAAAGGACAATGATTCGGAAGAAGATGAAGATATCATACTCGAGGAAATCGTCAGAGAGGTAGAGGAATTTGAGAACAGGCCTAAGTCCAATATGGACGAAAATGAGGTAGTCAACCTGGGAGATTCAGAAACTGTCAAAGAAACTCTCATCAGCATCCACTGGTCACCGTCATAGAAAGAAGAGTACACACAATTCTTGAAGGAATATGAGAACATATTTGCATGGTCATACGACAACATGACCGGGATAAGTACATCCATTGTGGCTCACAAGTTGCCAACCAATATAATGTGCCCACCAGTAAAGCAGAAACTCCAAAAGTTCAAGCCTGATATGAGTATGAAAATCAAGGAGGAGGTCACCAAACAAATCAACGCCAAGGTCCTCAGGGTGGTTGAATACCCAACATGGTCCTCAGTGCCTAAGAAAGATGGAAAGGTTAGGGTTTGTGTCGACTACCGGGATCTCAACTGAGCCATTCCAAAGGATGATTTCCCCCATTTCAAACATATACATCCTGATTGACAATTGTGCCAAACATGAAATCCAGTCATTTGTGGATTGTTTCGCCGGTTCCCATCAGATCTGGATGGACGAAGAGGATGTTGCAAAAACGACTTTCATTACGCTATGGGAAGTATACTGTTATAAGATGATACCTTTCGGCCTAAAGAATGCTGGGGCCACTTACATTAGGGCTATGACCACCATTTTCCATGACACGATACATAAAGAGATCGAGGTATATGTGGACGACGTCATCATCAAGTCAAGGAAAGCCACAAATCATATAGTAGATTTGATGAAGTTCTTCAACAGACTGCGGAAATAAACCTTGAAACTAAATCTCGCAAAATGTGCATTCGAGGTTCCTGCAGAAAAATTGCTTGGGTTAATCGTCACCCGCCGAGGAATAGAACTGGATCCATCAAAAGTCACCCATCCAGGAGCTGCCACCACCAAAGAACAAGAAGGATGTAATGAACTTTCTGGGACGACTAAACTACATCAACTGATTCATAGCCCAGTCCACAGTCATATGTGAACCAATATTCAAGATGTTAAAGAAGGATGTTGTAACCAAATGGACCGAGGATTGTCAAAAAGCCTTCGACAAAATCAAGGAGTACTTATCAACATCACCAGTTTTGTTCCCGCCATAACCAGGTAGACCCTTTAGATGGATCTTTCGGCTGCATTCTGGGGCAGCACGATGAGACATGAAGTAAGGAACATACTATCTATTATCTAAGTAAGAAGTTTACCACATACGAGGCACAGTACTCTCTGCTGGAACGTAACTGTTATGCTCTAACCTAGGTAGCTCAGAAGCCGAGGCACCACTTCTGTGCCTAAAAAACATACCTCATATCTAGGATGGATCCCTTGAAGTATATCTTTCAGAAGCCCATGCCCACTAGCAAGCTGGCTAAATGGCAAATCCTGCTGAGTGAGTTCGACATCGTCTATGTGACCCAGAAAGCGGTCAAGGGACCGACATTGGCAAATCAGCTTGCCGAGAACCCTGTGGACGGAGAATACGAACCACTAAAAACGTATTTTCCCGATGAATAAGTGTAGTTCATAGGAGAAGACATTGCAGAACCCTATGAAGGTTGGAGAATGTTCTTTGACAGAGCAAAATTTTTTAAAAGAGTCAGCGCTGGAGATGTCTTAGTATCAGAAACTGGCCAACATTATCCAGTATCTACCAAACTCAGATTTCCCTGCACCAACAACATGGCAGAGTACGAAGCTTGTATACTAGGACTCAACACGGCCATTGACATGAATATTCAGGAGTTGCTGGTTGTCGGCAATTCAGATTTGCTTATACACCAAATACAAGGAGAATGAGCTACCAAGAAATCCAAGATACTACCGTATCTGCACCATGTGCAGGAACTGAGAAAGAGTTTCACAAAGACAGAATTTCGGCACGTCCCCAGAATTTAGAACGAGTTTCCCGATGCATTGGATACTTTATCGTCCATGATACATCATCTAGATAAGAACTTCATTGATCCCATTCAGGTAAAGATCCACAGCCAGTCGGCATATTACACCTAAGTTGAAGAAGAAGCAAACGGAAAACCTTGGTTCCAAGACATCAAGGAATACTTGACAAAGGGAGAGTACCGGAGCATGCAAGTCATACCCAGAAACGTACGCTCCGGAGGTTGTCCAATATTTTCTTTCACATTGAAGGAACCCTATACAGAAGAACTTCTGATTTGGGATTAGTGAGACGTGTCGATGCAAAGGAATCTTCTAAACTACTTGAAGAAATACATGCTGGGACCTACGGCCCACATATGAATGGTTTTGTCTTGGCCAAGAAGATATTTAGAGACGGTTATTTATGGATGACCATGGAAACTTACTGCATCCAGTATGTTCGAAAATGCTACCAATGTCAGGTACATGCAGATATGATAAAGATACCCCCAAACGAGCTCAATGCTACAAGCTCACCTTAGTCGTTCACCACCTGGGGAATGGACTTCATCAGTCCAATCGAGCCCACCGCCTCAAATGGACACATGTTCATCTTAGTAGCTATTGATTACTTCACCAAATGGATCGAAGCAGCATCTTACAAAGCAGTGACTAAGAAAGTCGTGGAAGACTTTGTCCGCGACCGTATTGTTTGTCGATTCGGAGTTCCAGAGTCAATCATCACCAACAATGCTTCCAATCTCAACAATGACCTAATGAAGGCCATGTGCGAGACTTTCAAAATCAAACACAAGAATTCTACAGCCTATAGACCTCAGATGAATGGAGCTGTAGAAGCCGCCAACAAGAACATCAAGAAGATATTGAGAAAGATGGTAGAAAATCACAAACATTGGCACCAAAAGCTATCATTTGCCTTACTGGGATACCACACTACAATCGCCACATTAACCAGGGCAACTCCTTACTTGCTGGTTTATAATACGGAAGTTGTTATTCCTGCCGATGTGCAGATTCCTTTCTTGAGAATCATAGAGGAAACTGAGCTCAGCGACGCAGAATGAATAAGGAGCCGTTATGAGAAACTAGCCCTCATAGGCGGGAAAAGAATGAATGCAGTATGTCACGGAAAACATAATGTCCAGAGCCTTTAACAATAAAGTCAAGCCTAGATAGTTCACGCCAAGGCAGCTAGTATTGAAGAAGATCCTTCCGCATCAAGACGAAGCTAAAGGGATATTCTCTCCTAACTGGAAAGGTCCGTATCTGGTTCACCAAGTACTGACAAGAGGAGCTCTCATACTTGCAGAAATGGACAGAGAAGTCTGGCCGAAACCGATCAACTCAGATGCAGTCAAACGATACTATGTGTAACTCTTTATGCTTTTCTCAAATGATGTAAATTGAACTACGCCCGACCTGATTCCCGTTTAAGAGGGGATACGTAGGAAACCCTATGGGTTGTGTCACAAATCAATAACAAATCTCATTTTCCCCCGCAATTGGAAACTGGGGCAGAATTATGAGGAGGATCCTCAAAATTCCGAAGCAAGTTCAGTCGATCGCAACTCGTAAAACAGTCAGAGGTGCCAGTCCATCTAACTGGTACAAAATTTTGAGGAGGACTCTCAAAATTCAATAGCATATGAGGTTGCAATGTCTTGCATCTTGTCATGGTCGTTGGTTTATCTAAAAAAATTAAAATACATTTTTTTACCATGTTTCTTCAAAACTATACATGCTTGCTTGAAAAATATCTTCGTTTACCAAACGCTACCCCGATGATTTGAACAGGATCCTCAGACCAAGAAAACCAAGTCGAGCAAGTCGACAGAGGCACAAACCGACCTCCCTACTTTACAGAACTCACAATTTTTCTTTGGATGCAGGAACAAAGAAAATACGTGCCTCGAAGTAACATGTTTTCACCACAATCGCAATATTGAAATCTGCTACCAGCTAAGAAATTCTGCTACTATGTGCTATTTACTCTATTTTTCTGCATAAGGCTAATCGATGCCTTCCCCCTGCATAAGGCTAATATATGCCTTCCCTCTGCATAAGGCTAATCGCTGCCTTCATCTACATAAGTCTAACCTCTGCCTTCATCTTCATAAGGCTAATCACTGCCTTCACATCTGCGTAAGGCTAATCTCTACCTTCCCTTTGCATAAGGCTAATCTCTGCCTTCATTTGCATGAGACTAAGCTTTGTCTCCATACCTGCATGAGGCTAAGCTCTTCTTCCAATCTATATTCTTTCGCCAAGACTAAGTGATGTCTCTCCGGCACAATCTACTTTGCTCCTCTTTCAGGCTAATCTCTGCCCTCCATTTCACAAGACTAAGCCTTGTCTTGTTTGTCGCGCCCCCTTTTTCCTCTCCTTTTGGATCGGTCAGGGTTTTTGACATTATTAGGACAACTCATTTGCTTTTGGGATAAAGGATGTGAAGGATTTGAAGAGTCGCCACCTAACGAATTAAGGTGCGTTAGGGAACCTATTAAGGGTGATTGATTGTACAACCAGAGATTGGGTAAGGGCTTGAAATTACTTCGAGGAGAAGGTGTTAGGCACCCCTCAAAGTCCACAACTATGGTTCCCGGCCAAACAAACTTTGTGAATTAAATAAGTAGAAAATAGGCAGTCAAAGCATACACATGTAAACAAATTAAGGTTTGAAAAAGATTTACGGTCTAAGAATACATATGTGATAAAAGTTTAAAAGATTCAAAGTCTAAGCACACATATGTAAGGATAGAGGGAGGTCCTAAGTTATTTATCCTATAGGATCACATCAATCCAATACCTGGTAATCACTCCTCGGTGAGGGGCTACACGTGGCATTAGCACACTGGTCATCATATCCTTTGTACCCTTTGTCCCACCCCTTAGCGATTATTACTAGAGTTTTATTTAACGAACTCTAAGCGTGCTGTTACCCGTCCCTTTCTTGTGGTCTTGGAGGAATTTAGGACCTCTAGATATAGGCAGTTCTAGACAAACCACTAAGGTTTTAAAAGGATAAAATTCTAGGCGACATACAAGAACAAATAGGACTTTGACAAATAAATGCAAAAAGCAGTTAAGAGGCCCAGATTTACCTCCACAGATAATGCTCATAAGTAGCACGTCTCAAACACAAACAAGAGGCAATTTTGTTAGACAGGATCCTAAACAGGATATGTAAATGAAGGCCAAAGCACAGAAGTACCTGACACTATTTATACAAACATCAATAATGAGGTCCTAATAAATTGCATACTGATTCTTAAACTCTTGGGTCTTTAAGCAGTAAAAACAATCAAAAAATATTCCCAGTTTATAGAGGTTGATACCTAAGGCTTGCCTAGGCGTGGAATGTTGTCGCGCCCCCATTTTTCCCAACACTCCTTTCGGGGCCGGTCAAAGGGTTTATGACATTGGTTTGGACAACTCATTCCTTTTGGGAAAGGGGTTTGCATGTTTCGAAGAGTCGCCACCTAACGATTTTAAAGTGCGTTGGGGCACCTATTGGGGGTTCATTTACAACTAAGTTTGACAACAAAAGAAAGGGTAAGGGATTGAAATTATCCTATGGGGAAGGTGTTAGGCACGCCTCAGAATCCACAAGTGCGGTTCCCGGCCAAATAACATATGTGAATTTGTACAACTAGCAAGTAAACAATTAATGTCCAAATAGTAGGGGATTTTGAAATATTCATAGCCTAAGCACACATATGTTACTTGTTTTAAAATAGCTAATAGACTTTGAAAAGGATTATAGTCTAAACATGTCTATAGGGTAGGGGTATCCTAGGTTTGTTTGTAATATGGATCACATCAATGAAATAACCGGTATGACACTCCTCGAAGAGGGTCTACACGTGGTATTAGTGCGCAAGTCATCATATCCAAATCTACCCTTTCCCACCCCATAAAGGTAATTAGAGCGAGTGTTGGTCACGACATGTATTGCACGTTGTTACCCGTCCCTTCCTATTAGTCCCGGAGGAGTTAGGACTTCTATCCTATGAGGAAGGTTATAGGCGGACCCTCAAGTTTAAAGGTAAACTACTAAGGCGACAAACACAAATCAGATAGGACTGCAGATAAGGGATAACATGTAAACAAGAAAGGGCTCAAGTACCTCCGCAGATAATGCACTGAATCAACATGACTCAAACACAGTTAAGGTCTTGGTTTTAATTCAGATCCTAAACCATGGTATCTAAGTGATAATATTAAAGAGGTAGATTTATTGCATAACTCAGAGAGGAAGTCTTAATCCATTTTTGCCTACTGGTTTTAAGCATGCTGATAGTTAGACAGTACACGGGGAAGAAGCGTATTCTAGTTTTTAACAGCCTTAATTACCTAAGGCTTGCCTAGGCGTGGCATAATTCTCAATTGTTACCAGGATTATTGAAAAACAGTGTAGGAGTTTTTTTAACCTAAATCATGTTGTTCTAGGTTTTGCAAGAGACACAAAATTGTTTGCCAATTTGTTTAAAACACGGGGGAGACTGTTTTATACCCTTTTCGTGCATCAATAATTTAATTAGGTGTGACTGAGTGAGTATGCATGATTTTAGGTGCAGATTCCTAAAGCAGGATTTCTAACTGCTCAACATGATTTCCGATTATGCAGGATTCCTAAGACATGATTTTTAAATGCACAAAAAGATTACTGAGTTGTTAAGCAGGATCTATGTAGCGGCAGTGTACATTAGTTGTCCTAGGAGCAGGATTTCTAAATGGTGAATGTATATACATGTCAATTGAAATGCTGAAACAATAATCCTAAGAGCATGGTATCTAGTGCAAGTAGCAGAATCTATAAAGGCATGGTTTCATAGAGCCTGAGTTATGAATGCATATGAGTAACGACTCTTTATTGATGCTGTTTATTAACCTAAGAGCAGTATTTCTAAGTGATCACCATGAGCATGGATCAACAACAGACATGGAATCCTAAGAACATGATATCTAGTATGATTTTAATGAGCATGTTGGTCCTAACACATGGATGCACATACGAACGATATAAAAGGCCTAAGGCATGATCTCTACCCATTGATAATTAGATAATATGTAGCTACCCTCCTCGCTTCACTAGCCACCCCCAATATTTGTTTACAATAATTATTACCAATCAATATTGAAGGAATTACAATATAGGCCCAGATCTCCATATCCTCAATGCCAGATTGTGTTTCACAGCCTTTCTCATAATCCGGGTGTGTCAGAGTTCCCTAAGGACCTCAAGAGATACCGGGCAGTGCTCACACCCAGATTTCATAGCCATATCTGAGTATGTGCAGTGTGGAAGGGCCAGCCTTAGTGTGTCAGAGTTCAGAGGGAGCTCAAGGGTCCCAAAGTAGTCACACACTAAGGGGGAAGAACTTAAGGGTCTAAGAGTAGAGTGAGAGTGCTTGACATAGTTTTGAAAAGGCTTTAGTAGGAAAATGATTTGAAAAGAGACTTGTTAAAATATAGTTTTGTAAAATAAAGGAGAACTTAACTTAGTAAAACAACTTTGAAGGGAGCAGGATAATTGACACACAATAGACCAAACACAGAACCAAAATAGGTTTAGTAACATTCACAGATCACAGAGCCAAGACAGGTTCAATACCACCAACATTCACTTAGGGCTAGTGGGGGACTGGGAACACATAAAGCACATAATGGTGAACACATAATAGGCAAAGGTCTTTTGTACTTGGTGCAGATAGTAGGACATGTATTCAGGAGCATAGTTACAGAATTAGTAATACCTTAGGAGACTCATGGGATTAGGAGATAGTATAGGTTTATACTAAACATCAAAACAACTTAAGGTAGCAAATAAGTAGAAGCATGTCTTAACTAAACAACCAGTACACAAGTATAGAAATAGAGTAGAATCATATTGAGACAGGTTATTAGTTCATGAGAACATGTTGAACATAAAAAGGTTAGACATAACTTGGCATACTAGATGAAGCAATGGGGCAAGAGTTTAATTGCATTTTGAACAATAAAACAGTAGATAGAAGCATATTAGAAACACAATGAATTGAAACAACAAAAGAAACATATTGGTTTGGGAACTTTAATTTAAATTAGAACATACCAGTGAAAAGGACAATAACACGAAGTAAAGGATAGGAGAGAACAATAGTTATCCTTGGCTTGCAGCCGTCTAACTTAGAACAGTAACAAGTAACACAGAAAGAGAGCAGAAAGCTTTTAATTGCGAGAGAGAAAGCTATTGAACCAATGTGTGTTCTTGTTTAAGACTGTCAATGAGAGTAGTATATATAATAGTTTGAAGCTAGGTCAAAATAAGGTAAATCAGGCTGTCCAATAGTTATGGAACTCAAAAAATCAATTAGTGTAAAATCAGTACAAGTACTCCTTTAATTAAGGGAGTTAATTTCAAACGGTCAGAATAAGTAGCAAGTAATGAAAGAAATCATGTACAACAAATAAGGAAAGACTTCAAATATAGTAGGTACAGAGTAAGAAATTGGGGTCAGGTTCATAAGGTCTTAATTAAGGAAATAATGTAAGAATCAATTGACAGTGTAGTCAATCATGTAATAAGGCAAGAAATAAACTAAATGTCGGAAATTAGTAAAGATATTATCACGGGAAATAAGTAAAGGAAATCAATCACGGGGAAATTAGGAATTCAAATAGGAGTAGTACTGATTTAGGANGGGGGTAGTCTTAGGATTAATTATGGTAGGTAGAGATTTGGGCCGTTGATTTGAATTAATCAACGACTCAGATTAAAAGGGTGATTGGGTCGGGTGGCTTTAAGGTTTGTGCTTGGTATTTGGGATAATTAAAGGGGTTAGGGGTCGGATTTAATTGTGCTAGGATTTAAATGAAGAGTGGCTAACTATTAAATACCCAATTAAAATAGATAAATAACTTATAAAAAAAATTAATAATTATAAAATTGAAATTAATGCTTAATAAGTCTAATTAAAATGATTAATTAGTATTTAAAATACAAATAACTAGTTATTGAGTAAAAATAGCATAAAACGCATAATTAGGCTATAATTGCAAAATTATTGCAATTATAGCCAAATAATGCCAATTTGGCTAATTTATGAAATAATTAAATCTTAATAGGATCAAAAAATGATATGTTAAGCCAAGAAATGTTTTGACATCATTTGTAATGTAATTTATGATTACTTATTGGAGATAAAAATACTGGATAAATGAGAATAAATTAATAAAAATGTTGAAAAATTATAGAAAAAATCAATTGTTATAAAAACTGATTTTGAAGGTATATATGCAAGTTTAAAAAAAATAATTTGAGGAAAAATTGTGTATCAACAGCTGCCCTTCTTTACCCGGGAAGGATGAAAGAGTTGTCGGGTAAAGATATGATGGNTGTCGGAAATTAGTAAAGATATTATCACGGGAAATAAGTAAAGGAAATCAATCACGGGGAAATTAGGAATTCAAATAGGAGTAGTACTGATTTAGGAATCAACACAAATTACACGGAATAAACACATAGGGGGTGAGAATCAGAAACCTTAGTAATTAAAATAGGGTAAAATCACATGGAATTAGGGATTTACATAGAGTATAGCATGAATTACTTAATAAACATAATACAAGCAAGAGAAGTAAAGGTTCAGAGGAATTGATGAACAAGCAAATAGAGTAGGACCACATAATAAGCAGGGATAATATCATCCAGACATCCTATCAAGCAAACATGGGGTAAGAATCACGAGATCAGAGTATTCAGGAGAACATAATAGAACAGGTAAGCCTATTATCGAAAACAAACTCAAAGCCACAAATTAAAACAAAGACTTTGGGTTTTTAACAAAATAACTCAGACACAAAGAGAAAAAGCTTGAATAAAGCTTAAACGTAATAAAAATCATAAGATAATACTTAAAATCTGAAGGGAAATCATTTTTTGAAAAGAGTTTTAAAAACCCTACTTAAAAGGTGAAGAGTCACTTCATGAAAATCGGAAACCTTTTTTTTTGAAAACACCAAAAATAGCTCGGAATAAGCCAAGATCTGTTATAGATCTATGAAAATCAGAAAGTGATAGTTAGGGTTCCATAGAGATAACCCAAAGAGAAGGAGAACCGGCTAAGGAATCATTGGTGCTAGCCGAAAAAAATGAGGAAATCTTACTCGGACGGACGTAGATGGCCGGAGAACGGCATGAACGGCCATAGGGGGGAGTAGAACTGCTCCAAGTTATCTTGAGAACCTTTATCAGTGACACAAACGTGGAAGGCGGAGCCTTAGGGTCAAGGAGGGGTGAGAACCCCATGGTTTCCGGAAAGGGAGGTGGCCGGAGAAGGGAGACAGAGCTCAACAGGTGGGGGGGGGGGNGTTGAAAAATTATAGAAAAAATCAATTGTTATAAAAACTGATTTTGAAGGTATATATGCAAGTTTAAAAAAAATAATTTGAGGAAAAATTGTGTATCAACAGCTGCCCTTCTTTACCCGGGAAGGATGAAAGAGTTGTCGGGTAAAGATATGATGGCCAATTTTGACCGAGCGAAACAGTTTGAAGAGATTTAGGCCGCACCCTGGTTTCTGAGTTGCCTACATATCCCTGGTTTTACAGGAATCAGGCCGTATGTAGTTCGGGAGTCATCGGCGAAGTATACCGATGAAGTTTTTTACAAGAACGGACGCAACATATAGGGCTGGATGAATGAACGGTTTACGGGATGGTTAGGGAAACTGGAGCAGGGCCGCTNAATACTTAAAATCTGAAGGGAAATCATTTTTTGAAAAGAGTTTTAAAAACCCTACTTAAAAGGTGAAGAGTCACTTCATGAAAATCGGAAACCTTTTTTTTTGAAAACACCAAAAATAGCTCGGAATAAGCCAAGATCTGTTATAGATCTATGAAAATCAGAAAGTGATAGTTAGGGTTCCATAGAGATAACCCAAAGAGAAGGAGAACCGGCTAAGGAATCATTGGTGCTAGCCGAAAAAAATGAGGAAATCTTACTCGGACGGACGTAGATGGCCGGAGAACGGCATGAACGGCCATAGGGGGGAGTAGAACTGCTCCAAGTTATCTTGAGAACCTTTATCAGTGACACAAACGTGGAAGGCGGAGCCTTAGGGTCAAGGAGGGGTGAGAACCCCATGGTTTCCGGAAAGGGAGGTGGCCGGAGAAGGGAGACAGAGCTCAACAGGTGGGGGGGGGGGNAAATTATAGAAAAAATCAATTGTTATAAAAACTGATTTTGAAGGTATATATGCAAGTTTAAAAAAAATAATTTGAGGAAAAATTGTGTATCAACAGCTGCCCTTCTTTACCCGGGAAGGATGAAAGAGTTGTCGGGTAAAGATATGATGGCCAATTTTGACCGAGCGAAACAGTTTGAAGAGATTTAGGCCGCACCCTGGTTTCTGAGTTGCCTACATATCCCTGGTTTTACAGGAATCAGGCCGTATGTAGTTCGGGAGTCATCGGCGAAGTATACCGATGAAGTTTTTTACAAGAACGGACGCAACATATAGGGCTGGATGAATGAACGGTTTACGGGATGGTTAGGGAAACTGGAGCAGGGCCGCTTCTGCTAGGATAGTTGTTGCTTGCCGGATTACTTGCAATAAGCAATACAAGCATATATTGTGCGTAAATATAAACATGATTCAAGTTCCCGTCGGACCATGAATGCTGTCTTAGGACGATTAAGGATGACCTCCTCAGACCATGATATCCTGGGCCATGGGTTGCTTGATGAAAGATTTGCAGGCCATGAAATGATGCTCTCGAGCCATGAGGATGGTGCCTCCGAACCATAACGCCTTTGAATAATGATATGCAAAATTGAGAGAAATCCTCAGGCCATGGCATGGTGTTCTCGGGCCATGAAGATGGTGCCTCTGAACGATGACGCCTTTGGACAGGTTGGCAATATTTCAGCCCATGAAAAATGCAGTAATATGATGCGGACAAGACAGAGCTTAATCTTGCGATTTGAAGGGCAAAACTTAGCCCGAAAGGAAAGTGAAGTAAATGGTGATTGATACAGCGCTTAGTCTCGATGAAAAAGTAAATTGGAGGCAGAGCTTAGCCTCGAAAGGAAGAAAAGTAGCCTTATGCAGATGGAGGTAGAGTTTTACTTAGGAAGGCAAAAAGGTAGCCTTATGCAAAGATGCGAGATGGAGGTAGATCTTAACCTCGGAAGGCAGAAAGGTAACCTTATGCAAGAATGCATATGGAGATGGAGGTAGAGCTTTACCTCGGAAGGCAGAAAGGTAGCCTTATGCAAGAATGCTGATGGAGACAAAGCTTAGTCTCGGAAGGCAGAAAGGTAGCCTTATGAAATAATGCAGATGCAGATAGAGATAGTTCTTAGTCTTTGAAGGCAGAAAGATAGCCTTATGCAAGAATACAGACGGAGACAAAGCTTTGTCTCGGAAGGCAGAAAGGTAGCCTTATGAAAAAATGTAGATGCAGATGGAGACATTGCTTAGTCTCGAAAGGCAGAAAGGTAGCCTTATGCAAAATGATAGTAGAGATTCTTAGCTGATAATAAATTGTGGTATTGTGACCGTTATGAGCATTGCGATTATGAAGCATTTTTTTTGCTGATAATAAATGTTGGCATGTGCGACGGTTTTGAGAGTCATGTCTTTTAATAGTATATGTCCTTCGGGCGGATATTGTGTTTCAGTATTTTGCAATCTTTGTGCCTACATCCAACGAAACATTGTGAGTTTTGTAAACGGGGGAGTTAGTTCGTATTCCCGCTGGATTTGCTTGATTCGTTCGGCCTGATTTGATGATACCATTCGTATCATCAGGGTAGCATTCGCTAAACAGAACTGTTTCAAAGATAAGTATGCATGATTTTTTAAAAGTATAACATAATGTATATTTAAAATAGATTGGATGAACCGAAGACCATGACACGATTCAAGACATTGCAACCTCTCCTGCTACAGAATTTTGAGGGTCCTCCTCAAAAGTCTGCCCCAGTTTCTAATTGCAGGGAAAAAATGAAATTTTTATTGAATTGTGACTGAACCCATAGGGATGCCTAAGTATCCCCTCTTAAATGGAAATCAGGTCAGGCGTAGTTCAATTTACATCATATGAGGAAATATTACACATAGTAGAGTTTGACTACATCTGAATTGATCGGCTTTGGCCAGACTTCTACGTCCATTTCTGCGAGTATAAGAGCTCCTCTTGTCAGCACTCGGTGAACCATGTATGGTACTTTATGATTGACAGAGAACTTCCATTTGGCTTCATCATGATGTGGAAAAATCTTCTTTAACACCAGTTTCCCTGGTGCAAACGATCCCGGCTTGACTCTTTTGTTGAAGGCTCTAGACATTTTGTTCTAGTAGAGTTGATTGTGACATACCGCATTGATTCTTTTTCCGTCTAGGAGGGATAGTTTCTCATAACGGCTCTTTACCCACTCTGCGTCGCTGAGCTCAGTTTCTTAAGTTCCTTTTTCATTGTGCTGCCCCAGAACGCAGCCGAAAGCCCCATCTAACACTGCAAGGTAGAGTAGTAAAGGTCTACCTGGCTCAGGTGGTACTAGAACTGGTGGTGTTGACATGTATTCCTTAATTCTATTGAAGTCCCTTTGGCAATCATCGGTCCACTTGGTCGTGGCATCTTTCTTCACCATCTTGAAGATAGGCTCACATATAACTATAGACTGTGCTATGAACCGGCTGATGTAGTTAAGCCGTTCCAAGAAACTTATCACATCTTTCTTGTTCCTTGGCGGTGGTAATTCTTGAATGGCTTTTACCTTTGACGGATCCAGTTCTATCCCTCGGCGGTTGACAATGAACCCGAGCAACTTACCGGCAGGAACCCCGAATGCACACTTCGGGGGATTCAGCTCCAGATTGTATTTCCGCAACCTATTGAAAAACATCCTCAGATCTTCTAAGTGATCAATGGATTTCTTAGACTTGATAATAACATCATCCACATATACCTTGATCTCCTTGTGTATCATATCGTGGAAGATAGTGGTCATAGCCCTCATATAGGTGGCCCAAATATTTTTCAGGCCAAACGACATCATCTTATAGCAGTATACTCCCCACGACGTAATGAAAGCCGCTTTCTCAATGCCTTTCTCATCCATCCAGATCTGATGGTAACTAGCGAAGCAATCCACGAATGATTGTAGCTCATGCTTGGCGCAATTATCAATTAGGATGTGTATGTTTGGCAAAGGGAAGTCATCTTTCGAACTGGCCTGGTTGAGATCCCGGTAGTCGACACAGACTCTGACCTTCCCATCCTTCTTCGCCAGTGGTACGATATTAGATGACCATGTTGGATACTCCAAAACCCTGAGTACCTTAGCATTGATCTGCTTGGTGACTTCCTCCTTGATTTTTAAACTCATGTCAGGTTTGAATTTTCTGAGCTTTTGCTTGACCAGCGGACACATTGGATCAGTCGGTAATTTGTGAGCGACAATGGATGTACTCAGACCAGTCATGTTATCGTATGACCAGGCGAATATGTCCACATACTCCTTTAGAAAATCTATATATTCATTCTTCTCTGACGACGACAAATGAACGTTGATGCGAATTTCCTTGACATTTTCGGGATCTCCCAAGTTGATGACTTCGGTATCGTCCAGGTTAGACTTAGGTCTGTTCTCAAAATTCTCAACTTCTTTGACAATCTCGTCAGGTATATCATCTTCTTCTGAATCAATGTCCGTTTTTTGCGTTTTCTCGTTGCATGTCACGGCCATTGGTTCATCAAGGCAAGTAATAGTAATGTTGTATAGATAAAGTAGTGAGAGAAAAACAACAGTAATAAATATTGATTCGTAAAATATTAAAAGTGATTCTGATAAATTGAATAAATGTTTTTGAACATTGAAGATCTTATTGCAGGAATTGAAAAATGCGAAAAGAAAATCATTTAGTAGAAAAGATAATGAACAATGCTTGTTTTAGCCTTGCTACCCCGAGGCTCGTCGGGCTCTAGCTATTCTGACGGTCCAATTCTTGAGATATGCCCTTCTGCTCACGCCCTGTTTGGAAGGGCTTTCCTCCCCCTCCTCCTCGAGAATAACACAACAATCCATGTCATTGTCCTCCAGAAATAAGTTCCTCGATGATGCAAGTGCCTCTTCTTCAGCTGACCCGTAGATAATGTCAATCTGATGAAATGTCTGCTCTAGACGCGGTATCGGATACTCCAATGGGTAATAAGGACCGCGCCATGGTGGCGACCAGTTCTTGAACTCTTCCCAAGTATATTCGTCTCCCAGAACGAAGGTGGTGACATTTTTCTTGATCTTTATTTATTTGGAGATTCCTTGGAGGTTCTTGTCGAGACCGTTGCCTGGCTCGTATCCTTTCTAGTTCAGTATACTCTTGATTTTTCTATCCCACCATTTGTCTTTGTCTATAGAATTGACCCGTTCAATATGCTGGTAGGTTTCCCCACCCAGCTTCCTTTTTTCTTCGACCATTGGAATAGTCTGGCGACTGTATATAGGGTTGCTTCCATCGCCATGAATGACTAACTCTTGGTGACTCAATTCAAGCCTTACTGCCTGATGCAGCGTTGATGCTACGGCCCAGCTACATGTATCCATGGCCGTCCTAAGAGAAAATTGTAGGACGCCGATACATCTTTTACTTCAAAGTCAACTTCGAACCATGTTGGCCCCATTTGCAAGCACAGGCTGATCTCGCCAATGGTGGACCTCTGAGAGCCATCAAAAGCTTTCACATTTATCACCCTATCTCTTATCCCATGCAGCCCTTTGCCCAATTTCTTGAGCGTTATCAACGGACAGATATTGAGACTAGATCCTCCGTCGATCAGAATTCTGGTGATGAAATAGTCTTCGCATTGCACAGTGATGTGCAGAGCTTTGTTGTGACCCAGCCCCTCAAGTGGAAGCTCGTCCTCATGAAAGGTGATCTTATGACTTTCCAACACTTGGCCCACCATATTAGCCATTTCCCCACTGGTGATATTATTCGGCACGTACACTTCATTCAGCACTTTCAACAAAGCATTTCTATGCTCCACTAAATTTTGCAGCAGGGAAAGAATGGATATTTGAGCTGGCGTCTTGTTCAACTTGTCGATGACGGAATACTCCTTGGCCTATACCTTTCTTTAAAGGTCGTCTGGACCTGTCTTGATAATGGGTGGCCTGTTGGAAGCTTGCTTGCTTGATTCTACCAAATGTTCGGGTGTGTAGAATCTACCAGTTCTTGCAATACCTTGTGCCGTAGTAGCTTCCTCAATCTTGACCTTCTTCTTTATTCTTACCACAACCCCATAATCCCATGTCACAACGTTTGTATAGAAGGGTGGCGCGGCTGATATTGCCACTGTAATCGGTGCAGCTACCCTAACTTCGAATGGAACATGTGCCTTAGGCGGCAGAACTGCAACCTCAAATGGTGCGGGTACATTTGCCGGTGGCATGACTTCGAGCTCCATTGGTGCTGGTGCCTTTGCGGGTAGCGCTGCTTCAAACTAAAGAGGTACAAACATATCTACCTCAGCATCCTCAGACGGCTGAATCTTGACTATGATTGGGTTGAGAGTAATCGTTGGTTTCTTTGGGTCATTGAGTTCTACAATCACCCTGATCGACCCCTCGGGATCCTAATCTTATTTGATTTCAATCATGTGGATGCCTCCACCTTTATGGTCTGGAAGAGGGTCGTTGCGGACGTTTGGAGCGGATTCCTTTGCCACAATGATCTTGTTATCAACCAAGGACTGTATCTTGTCCTTCAAAGAGCAACATTCATCGATGGTGTGTCCTTTCATGCCGAAGTAGTATGCACAGGACTTGTTTGGGTTAACCCACTGGGAAGTATTCTCGGGGGTCACGACAGGGATGAGGGTGACATAACTAGCAGGCTTTATTTCTCATACAGCTGGTCGATCGGTTCAGCGATGACAGTGTATTATTTTGGAGGTCTGCGATCAAAATTAGGACGGGGTCTAGGGAAATATTGGCGTGCAGGGGGTGATTGATAATGGGATGGCTTAGAGTTGTAAGCGTGGTAAGCAAGAATGGGTTGGGAGTATCTGGGTGAAGTAGGTTGATATGTAGGTGGTGGAGATGATTGGTAGGTTTGTGGTGGAGCTTGGTAGGAGGGCGAAGGTGCTTGGTAATTTGGGGTTGGTTGATATGTGAGTGGAGGTGTAGGGTAGGTTTGGTATTTAAGTGGAGATTTGTTTTTTTTTGCAAACATCACGGCTCCCACGTCTCTTTTCTTGGACACACCACCGGACTGTAGGGACTTGTTTGTAGCTTGCAAAGCCTCAAAGTTGGTAACCATACCACTCTTGATTCCTTCTTCGATCCTTTAACCCAATTTGATAATGTCGGAGAACTTTTGGTTCTCAATCACCATCAACCAGTCATAGTATTGTGGTTCTTGAGCGCGAACGAAGAACTTATTCATCTATTCCTCATCTAAGGCGGGCCTGACCTTAGCAGCTTCGAACCTCCAGCGAGTAGCATACTCGTTAAATGTTTTTGTGGGCTTCTTCTTCAAGTTCTGGATGTAGAACACATCCGGTGCCTTTTCCGTATTAAACCTGAATCTATCCATTAAGTCAGACGCCATGCTCACGCAATTCGACCACTTTTTGGGATCTTGGCTGATGTACCAAGACAGTGTGTCTCTTTTCAAGCTCCTCATGAACAGTTTCGTGCGAATCCTCTCATCTTTCCCTACTCCAACCAGCTTGTCACAGTAGGTCCTCAGATGGACCCTTGGATCACATGTACCATCAACCATTTCGAACTTAGGAGGTTTGTACCCCTCGAACAGTTCGACGTCGGGCTGTATGCAAAGGTCCTCATAGTTCAGCCCCTTGATTCCTTTGCTTCCCTCAACACCCTAAACCCGACTGGTCAACTTCTTATGTTTCTCAGCCAAGCTCCTGATAATCAGGTCCTTTTCACCAGACTTAGGTGTGTATGAGATAGGTTGGGTGGAGTGTGGCATAGTCTCTACGTAGATGGGGTTATTGTGGTGGCCTGGTGCATGTGTGTGGAAATGGTCGTTTGTGGAGTTCTGAGGTTCTAGGATAAGTAGTGGAGTGTTCTTTGGAGTACGGAAGGCATTGCATTGTGCTGGACGAGTTTGGTTCTTTTGTGGGGTAGTGTGATGATGAGCTACGGGATGATTTTGCTATTTTGGGATGTTTTGAGGAGGCGTAGGATTCTGGATGTTAGGGAGGTTGGCGTCTGAGACATTGAGGGTAAATGATAGGTTTGCACGATTTCGCACTTGATCAAGCTCTTCTTGAAATTTTGACAATTTCCGTTCTAGCTGCGACATAGTTTCATTCTAAACCCGAATACCCTGGCCATCAGTAACCTCTACCCGTTCAACCGTGTTCTCATTTCTTATGTTGCCTGAGTCTTCCATTTTCTTCTTGCCTTTGTTTCTACCTTTAGGAGTACTAGGAAGAGGAGAGGGTGGAGGGCCCCTAGATCTTGTAAGATAAGATGACGATGCCAGAGTGCACGAACTAACCTTTGGGGAGGGGCATAATAAAACAAAGAAAACAAAAACAAAACAAAAGATAACCAAGTCAGTGAGGATTATGAAAAATTATTGCAGTATTTAAACACATAGTGTGGGAATGTAAAGCGCGTCCTAATTTGGGAACCTCTTTGTGCCTGAGGTAGGCCTAGCGACAAATTGATTCGGAGAACTTGAAATGCTAAATGCCTCATTTCATTGATAAAAATAGACGAATCCCAAAACAACACCAAATAATCAAGAAATAAAGTCACTAATGGCCGTTGGCCTTATTTCATTGATAAAGCAAAAAAAAAAAAGACATTCCTATCTACTTGGTCCCAGAAGGACCTTCCCAGACTCGGCATTCTTGGCTCCCTCGAACAGATTCCCCAGCTCGTGAAGTCCTAGCAATAGGTATGCTCGGGCTAGATGTCCACCTTCGTTCCCTTCAGCCTTCTGACAGTCTTCGACCCTCTTGAGGAATTTACCCTGTAGCTCGACTATGCCTCGTACCAAGTATCCCAGCGTTCTATTTGCACTGACAGCCATGTCTTTCCACTCTTCAATCAACTTCTTGTTGGACTCGTGTATCTCACGGTGCTCATCCTCACATTCGCGGATCCTCTTGCGGAACCGATTATAATGGACCTGGGCCTTGCCCTTTCGTCTATGATCCTGTAACCTAGAACGAACCCCGATTTTCCCAGACCATCCCAATTGTCTTCCAACCAACCCGAATAGAAAGGGGTGCAATCAGCGTGATATATGTCTGCCTCAATGGTGTCTTTCTCCATTATGATCATACAGCGCCACATGTGTTGAGCGTGGCACTTGTGAGGACTATCATCATTCTGAAAGTCAGCCCAGAAATGAATCATCTTGTCGACCCTTGGTATGAATTGTTTCCTACATGCTTGTCTCATAACTCGGAGATGGACGTAAGGATATGTTCCTCTCAGACCAATCAGTATAAAGAATGGTGCATCGCTAGATTGGACGATGAATTCTTCTATTGGAAACCACTCAAACATCCATTGGACTTGTTCCTCAGTCAGATTATCGAAGAACTCGACCCACTCTTTGGCATTCTCAGGCTGAGCAAACATGTCAAGGATGTAAGTCATTCGCTTTGGATGGTGGAAAGCAATGTGGTCATTCCACGCCCTTCGTTGAAACTCTTGTCGGTACTAGACCTTTTGAAGATGTTCCAAAAGCCAGAGTTGTAGTAATACATTGCAGCCCTCGAAATGTTTTGCTCCTCTTTGGCATTGTTCCAAGGCTCGATATATTTCTGAAATAATCATGGGAACGATGTTGAATGTTTGCCCACCAATTCCCTCCATTAGTGTCTTGGTTACCATAGACAACCTAGTATGGATT
This sequence comes from Nicotiana undulata, assembly GCA_005239495.1. Lineage (NCBI taxonomy): Eukaryota > Viridiplantae > Streptophyta > Magnoliopsida > Solanales > Solanaceae > Nicotiana > Nicotiana undulata. The sequence continues at coordinate 41,960 of ML249792.1, forward strand.
CTTTCTTTCTTCATCGGAAATACAATCAGACCCAGGAAGCAAACCATGAAAACGAACACCCTACGGAGAATGTTTCCCAATGATGTGATGGCGAATTCATCATGGAAGGTACGATATGACTTACTGTGGCCGTACCTTTCATACAAGTAGTCGAAAGGGATGTATGATTCCTTCAGACACCCAAATTCTGCATTCTTCCTTAAACCCATCATTTTTAAGAATCCTTTGCCTGTGCGGTTCTCAGGCATTAGCAAACCCGGAGTTTCCCAAACTAGATCGTCCAATCCTCCTATTTCCTCTAACAATGGTGTCATTTCGATGTCCCCAAAGCGGAAGACAACCCTTTCACAATCCCACAATAAGGTAACAAGCTCTATCATCATGTTCTTAGGCTGGATGTCCAGGAGGGATGGTAGATTACCCAGATATTTCTTGACGAGCATTTTGTCACTAAAATGCAGATCTTCCCACAAACTCGGCGATTTTGGGTGGATGTTGGTGACCATGCCGAATCTAGGGATTTCGTGCCTCTTATTTCTGCAAGGAAAACAAGGTTAGGCCCTGACCCCCACTAGACTCGACTATTTAACATCAACGGTTAGGATGTAAGCATTTAATTCTCCAAATAAATGCACAGAACGTGATGATGTCCGTTGGGATTTACAAGAACCCGGTGGACTTTGGACAAGGCTATCTTAAAGGCTATTGTGCGGACAACACGTTATCCTGGCTAGGTTTGACCATGGCGCATGAAACAGTATAATAGAGTGAGGTTTCTATGGGGTTTTAGACTGGTACCCTTGAGCGGACAACTCAATGGGGAAAGGCACGGAACCGTCGACTGAACCGCTGATCAACTAGTTTTACCGCAAATAAGCCTTTCAAAATTTAGGGGGTAATGATATAGGAAAGGCGCAACCACTCATCAAGCGTTTCTATAGGATTTCGTTTGGCACGAGTGGAGTATGAATGTTGGATCATGAATAATGCAATAAATAGTAAACATGTAGTCACGTATTTGCACGTTATGAAAGCAGTAAATACAGCAGTTTATAATTTAAAACAATTACAAAGGAAGGAAACAAGAAAGATATGTCAGTTACTTTTGAAGAAAATCAAATGCTTAAAGGAAATAAACAAGTAATGGCACATAGGAAGAGGTACAAATTCACAAAGCAATTTGAAATGGTAAAAGCCTGAAAAATCCCTAGCAGAGTCGTCGTGCTGTCGCACCCCTTTTTTCCCAACACTCCTTTCGGAGCCGGTCAAAGGGTTTATGACATTGGTTGGGACAACTCATTCCTTTTGGGAAAGGGGTTTGCATGTTTCGAAGAGTCGCCACCTAACGATTTTAAGGTGTGTTAGGGAACCTATTAGGGGTTCATTTACAACTAAGTTTGACAACCAGAGACAGGGTAAGGGCTTGAAATTATCCTATGGGGAAGGTGTTAGGAACCCCTCAGAATCCACAAGTGTGGTTCCCGGCCAAATAACATTTGTGAATTCGTACAACTAGCAAGTAAACAATTAATGTCCAAATAGAAGGGGATTTTTAAGTATTCATAGCCTAAGCACACATATGTTACTTGTTTGAAAATAGCTAATAGATTTTGAAAAGGATTGTAGTCTAAACATGTCTATAGGGTAGAGGTATCCAAGGTTTGTTTGTAATATGGATAACATCAATGCAATACCCGGTATGACACTCTTCGAAGAGGGGCTACACGTGGTATTAGCGCACCGATCATCATATCCATATCTACCCTTTCCCACCCCGTAAAGGTAATTAGAGTGAGTGTTGGTCACGACCTCTATTGCATGCTGTTACCCGTCCCTTCCTATTAGTCCCGGAGGAGTTAGGACTTCTATCCTATGAGGGAGGTTCTAGGAGGACCCTCAGATTTAAAGGTAAAATACTAAGGCGACATACAGAAATCAGATAGGACTACAGATAAGGGGATAATATGTAAACAGGAAAGGGCTCAAGTACCTCCACAGATAATGCAAAGAACCAGCATGACTCAAACACAGTTAAGGTCTTGGTTTTAATTCAGATCCTAAAGCATGGTATCTAAGTGATAATAATAAAGAGGCATATTTATTGCATAACTCAGAGAGGAAGTCTTAATCCATTTTTGCCTACTGATTTTAAACATGTTGATAGTTAGACAGTACACGGGGAAGAAGCGTATTCCAGTTTTTAACAGCCTAAATTACCTAAGGCTTGCCTAGGCGTGGCATAATACTCAATTGTTACCAGAATTATTGAAAAACAGTGTAGGAGTTGTTTTACCTAAATCACGTTGTTCTAGGTTTTACAAGAGACACATAATTGTTTGCCAATTTGTTTAAAACATGTGGGAGACTGTTTTATACCCTTTTCGTGCATCAATAGTTTAATTAGGTGTGGCTGAGCGAGTATGCATGATTTTAGATGCAGATTCCTAAAGCAAGATTTCTAATGCTCAAAAAGATTACTGAGTTGTTAAGACGGATCTATGTAGCGGCAGTGTACATTAGTTGTCCTAGGAGCAGGATTTCTTAATGGTGAATGTATATACATGTCAATTGAGATGCTGAAACAGTAACCCTAAGAGAATGATATCTAGTGCAAGGAGCAGAATTTATAAAGGCATGGTTTCATATAACATGAGTTATTAATACAGATGAGTAAGGACTCTTTGTTGATGTCAATTATTAACTTAAGAGCCGTATTTCTAAGTGATCACCATGAGCATAGATATACAACAGACATGGAATCCTAAGAACATGATATCTAGTATGATTTTAATGAGCATGTTGGTCACACATGGATGCACATATGAACGATGTAAATGTCCTAAGGCATGATCTCTACCCATTGATAATTAGATAATATATAGCTACCCTCCCCGTTTCACTAGCCACCCCCAATATTTGTTTACAATAATTATTACAAACTAATATTGAAGGAATTACAATATAGGCCCAGATCTCCATATTTGAGTAAGTGTAGTGTGGAAGGGCCAACCTTAGTGTGTTAGAGTTCAGAGGGAGCTCAAGGGTCCCAAAGAAGTCACACACTAAGGGGGCAGAACTTAAGGGTCTAAGAGTAGAGTGAGAGTGCTTGACATAGTTTTGAAAAGGTTTTAGTAGGAAAATGGTGTGAAAAGAGACTTGTTAAAATATAGTTTTGTAAAATAAAAGAGAACTGAACTTAGTAAAACAACTTTTAAGGAAGCAGGATAATTGACACACAATAGACCAAACATAGAACCAAAATAGGTTTAGTAACATTCACATATCACAGAGCCAAGAAAGGTTCAATACCACCAACATTCACTCAGGGGTAGTGGGGGACTGGTAACACATAAAGCACATAATTGTGAACACATAATAGGCAAAGGTCTTTTGCACTTGGTGCAGATAGTAGGAAATTATTCAGGAGCATAGTTATAGAATCAGTAATACCTTAGGGGACTCATGGGATTAGGAGATAGTATATGTTTATACTAAAAATCAAAACAACTTAAGGTAGTAAATTAGTAGAGGCATGTCTTAACTAAACAACCAGTACAAAATTATAGAAATATAGTAGAATCATATTGAGACAGGCTATGAGTTCATGAGAACATGCTGAACATAAAAAGGTAAGACATAACTTGGCATACTAGATGAAGCAATGGAGCAAGAGTTTAATTGCATGTTGAACAACAAACATTATATAGAATCATATTAGAAACACAATGATTGAAACAACAAAAGAAACATATTGGTTTGGGAACTTAAATTGAAATTAGAACATACCAATGAAGAGGAAAATAAACACAAAGTAGAGGATAGGAGAGCACAATAGTTAGCCTTGGCTTGCAGCCGACTAACTTAGAACAGTAACAGATAACACAGAAAGAGAGCAGAAAGCTTTTAGTTATGAGAGAGAGAGAGCTATTTAACCAGTGTGTGTTTGTGTTTAATACTGTTAATGAGAGTAGTATATATAATAGTTTGAAGCTAGGTAAAAATAAGGTAAGAATCAGACTGTCCAGTAATTATGGAACTCAAAAACTCAATTAGTGTAAAATCAGTACAAGTACTCCCTTAATTAAGGGAGTTACTTTCAAACGGTTAAAAAGGTAGCAAGTAAGGAAAGACATCATGTACACCAAATAAGGAAAGACTTCAAATATAGTAGGTACAGATTAAGAAATTGGGGTCAGGTTCATAAGGTCGTAATTAAGGAAATAATGTAAGAATCAATTGATAGTGTAGTCAATCATGTAATAAGATAAGAAATAAACTAAAGGTCGGAAATTAGTAAAGATATTATCACAGAAAATCAGTAAAGGAAATAAATCACAGGGAAATTAGGGATTCAAATAGGAGTGGTACTGATTTAGGAATCAACACAAATTACACGGAATAAACACATAATGGGTGAGAATCAGAAACCCTAGTAATTAAAATAGGGTAAAATCACACGGAATATGGGATTTACATAGATCATAACATGAATTACTGAATAAGCATAATACAAGCAAGAGAAGTAAAGGTTTAGAGGTATTGATGAACAAGAAAATAGAGTAGGACCACATAATAAGCAGGGATAATAGCAGCCAGACATTCTAACAAGGAAACATGGGGTAAGAATCACGGGATCACAGAGTATTCATGAGAAAATAGAGAACATAATAGAACAGGTAAGCCTATTATCGAAAACAAACTCAAAGCCACAAATTAAAACCAAGACTTTGGGGTTTTTAACAAAATTGTGATGACCCAAAAGGTCATCCTAAGTAATTCTAGCTAAATCTGTGTTCCGAGGCCCTGAAAGCCTCCGTTAATCTCACCTCAATACGCGTGCGCAGCCCAGGCGTGTAGCCGGGAAGTCTTTATGTTGAAATTTGATAAAAATGGAATTTTATGATAATTAAATGAATAAAGTTGACTTTCTTATACATTTTTTTGTAAATGGGAGTCGGACCCATGATTTGACAGCCCCAGAGGGTCCGTAGGAAAATATGGGACTTGGGCGTATGCCCGGAATCGAATTCCGAGGTCCCAAGCCCGAGAAATGAATTTTTAAAGAAAATTGTTTTCTGAAAATGATAAAGACTTTTGAAAATAAATTTTTATGTGAAACCCGTGTTACCGGGCCCGTATTATGGTTCTGGAGCCCGGAACAGGTTTAATATGGTTATTATGAGTTTTCTGTAAAATTTGGTAAGAAACGGACTTGGTTTGATGTGTTACGGAGCAAAAATGGAAAATTTGATAGTTTATGAAGTTTGAGAAAATTCTATGGACTTTAGAGTTTAATTCATTATTTCTGATGTTATTTTGGTGGTTTAATTACTTGAATAAGTCCGTAGGATGTTTTGGGAGTTGCGTGTGTTTTTGGTTTTGAGCCCCGAGGGCTGGTGCACATTCTTCTGATGTGCCCGCACCTGCGAGCCTAGAGCCGCAGGCGCGACACCAAGTCCGCAGGTGCGGTCCCCCTCGCAGGCACGAACAAAACGCCGCAGGTGCTGTTTCGCAGGAGTGTCAAGTTTTCCGGAGGTGCGGCCCCTTCTGGGCCTAACCCAAGTCCGTAGGTGCGACCATTTTTCCGCACCTGCGATACCGCAGGTGCGAGCCTTCCTTCCGCAGGTGAGATATTCGTCCAGTGATTTTTTCTTAAGTCCAAAACAAACCCATTACGGGATTTTTCATATTTTTCACCCTCTTCTTCTTCTTCACAACCCTTAGCCATTTTTGAAGAGTTCCATCACTACAATCTCAGAGGTAATCGATTATAACACCAATTCCTTCCACTTTTCTTCCATAATCACTAGAAATCTAGGCCTAAAATCATGAAATCAAGGTAGAAATTAGGGGTTTTGGGTAGAGTTAGGTTTTTGGGAATTTTGGATAATTCAACCCCAATTTGGGGTCGGTTTTCAAAACAAATTATATATTTGAACTCGTAGGGTTATAGGTGTTCGGGTTTTGTTCCGAACCTCGAGTTTGGACCAAGTGGGCACGTGATCGAATTTTGGTATTTTTGGAAGAATGCTAGAAATTGAATATCTAGGCTATGGGATTGTGTTATTGAGTCTTTATTGATATTATTGAATTAATTATGCCTAGATATCGTTGTTTCGGAGTCGGATTATAAAGGAAAGACGGTCTTAGAAGGTTGATTGCTATACTTTGGACCGAGGTAAGTGTCTTTCCTAACTTTGGTGAGGGATTAGGTATTGTATGTTATGTGTTATGTGCCTATAATTTTCAATGTATAGGTGAGGTGACGAGTACCTATACATTGTGAGTCAAGCATGCCCGTGAGTCTATTTTGATGAAAATTCAATTATTTCTTCAAGGTTCATCATACTATGTAATTGCCTCTACTTAAGAAGTTGATTGTGGTTGATGTACTGGTTGTAGAGATTATGAAAGGTTGGTTCAATTGAGGATCCAAGTATACAGTATATATATTGAGTTGTTTGGTTATAGCTGAGACCCTTGCCGAGCAAATGTGTTGATTTTAGTTGTTATTCCCCATGTCGGGTGGTTATGATTTGCAAGATCGGTATTTTATTTCCTTGCCAAGTTGTTATTTATTGTTGATATTACTTGGGTGAGGAAGAGAGTAAAGCACGAAGGGTGATGTCATGCCATTCATTCATATCATTCCTTATTTATTTATTGCACTATGAGGAAGAGAGTAAAGAACGAAGGGTGATGTCGTGCCATTCATTCATATCATTCCTGATTTATTTATTGCAATGTGAGGAAGAGAGTAAAGCACGAAGGGTGATGCCATGCCATTCATTCATATCATTCATTATTTATTTAATGTAATGTGAGGAAGATAGTAAAGCACGAAGGGTGATGCCATGCCATTCATTCATATCATTCATTATTTATTTAATGTAATGTGAGGAAGATAGTAAAGCACGAAGGGTGATGCCGTTCCATTCTTTCATATCACTCATTATTTATTTATCGCAATGTGAGGAAGAGAGTAAAGCACGAAGGGTGATGCCGTTCCATGTTTATATTTATTTCAAGCACGAAGGTTAATGCCGTGCCATGATTACATTGATTACAACATACATTGCATTGGTGAGGAAGAGAGTAAAAGCACGAAGGGTGATGCTGTGCCATTGTTATCATTCAGACATGTCATTCATACCTTATCCGTATTCGGTGAATTATTTCTTTTCTTATTCGGTGTTAATTAACTGATCTATTTGATTGTTTTTCCCTTTATCTGCTCCCGTTCCCTGTATATGGTTGTTATTCTTCCTTGCTTTGGTATCTGTATTTTGTGCTGTAGAATAGGACAGGTGAACATTATTTTCTAAGTCTAGCCTCGTCACTACTTCGGCCGAGGTTAGGCTCGGCACTTACTCAGTACATAGGGTCGGTTGTACTGATACGACACTGCACTTCTCTATGTTGTGCAGATCGCGCTTCCGGACCCCGTGGACCGCTTTGAGGGAGTCACCTTCAGTCCACATCGAGCTTCAAGGTATACCACCGGCGTTCGTGGGCCCTGGAGTCTCTTCTGCTATTAGTATCTTATTGTCTTATTTCTCCTTCCGTCCTAAAGACAATATTGTATTTCCTTTCAGACTTGTATTTAGTATTCTTATAGACAGTCCGTGAGGTTGTGACACCCCGGTTTTGGGATCTTGCGATGTTGTTATCTTTATCATTTCATTATGCGTTTTTTTTTTGGAGTATTATTACATTTCTGCTGAAAAATCTTGAAGTGGTTCTCCTTATTTCAGTAAAGGTTTGAAAGGTTATTGCTTTATTACTGTTAAGTTGTTTTAAAATTGTTAAGGTGTTGTGTATGTTGGCTTGTCTAGCGGGTTTAACGTTAGACACATATCGCGGCCTGAAAGGTGGGATTTCGGGTCGTGACAAGTTGGTATCAGAGCTCTAGGTTGCTTAGGTCTCACAACTCACGGACAACCTTGGTAGAGTCTGAGGGATTAGTACGGAGACATCTGTACTTATCCCCCAGAGGCTGCAAAGTTAGGATACTCCTCTTTTGTTCATACTCTGTCGTGCGTAGTATATTATGTATACTAATCGAGCATCCATTCTATATTCTCGCAGATGGCGACGACGCGTGCTTCCCTTGGTTCCGCTTAGCAGCCCGACACTCCTGCTATAGCTCCTACGATGGGTCGAGGTCGAGGACGAGGTCGTGCTAGAGGCCGAGGCCGGGGCTGGGCTCAGCCTAGAGTAGCAGCCCCAATGGAGGACCCTCAAGTCAAGTCTGACGAGGAGGTCGCAGCTTCGGCAGTCCGAGTTGGACCAGCACAGGTCCCAGAGGGGTTCGTAGCTACCCAAGTACTTCAGGACGCTCTTGTCCGTCTAGTAGGACTTATGGAGAGTGTGGCTCAGGCCGGTCTTCTTCCTACTGCACCAACTGTATCTCAGGCTGGGGGAGGGATCCAGACTGCTATTATTCATACCCCAGAGCAGGTTGCCACTCAGTTTCAGACTCCAGCACCTCGGGCAGCTGGAAAATATCAGCCAGGTATTATCGCACCAGCAGCCGAGGGTGCAGCTATGTCAGCAGATGCTCCATGGAGACTGGACAGATTCACCAGGTTATTCAGTACTACTTTTACTGGTGCACCATAGGAGGATCCACATGATTACTTGGACAGCTGTCATGAGGTTCTTCGGAACATGGGTATAGTGGAGTCCAATGGAGTTGACTTCGCTACTTTTCGACTATATGGCGCATCCAAGACTTGGTGGAGGGACTACTGTTTAGCCAGACCAGTTGGTTCTGCATCTTTGACTTGGGCTCAGTTCACAGAGGTATTTTTGGGGAAGTTCCTTCCCATTACTCAGCGAGAGGATCTTAGGAGGCAGTTTGAGCGCCTTCAGTAGGGATCTATGTCTGTTACTCAGTACAAGACCAGGTTTATCGCTCTAGCCAGACATATGTTGATGATACTCCCCACTGATCGGGAGAGAGTTCGAAGGTTCATTGAGGGATTGTCCCAGCCTTTACAACTCCAGATGGCCAAGGAGTCGAGTACTGATATTTCATTCCAGGATGCGGCCGATGTTGCCAGAAGGATTGAGATGATTTTGTCACAGGGAGGTGGTTAGGGGGCTGACAAGAGGCCCCGTCATTTTGGTAGATTCAGTAGAGCCTCATCTGGAGGCAGGGGTTCTTTCAACATGGGTCATCCACCCTGACCATTTCAATCAGCACTTCAGGTATCTCCTCGTGCACCTCCAGTTCATGTTAGTGCACCACCAGTATCTATCAGTGCACAGCCGCTTCATAGTTACCAGGGTAGTTATCAGGGTCGTTAGGGCCAGATTCCGAGTCATTAGCCACAACAACAGAGATCTTATTATACTTGTGGTATGCCGGGGCACCTTGCCAGATTTTTCCCTCGAGCTTCGAGTGGACCCCAGTACCAGGGTTCCCGTGCCTTGATTCCCGCAGCAGGTACACCCTTACCCCCTCAGCCAGCTAGGGGTGGTGTTCGAGGTTCCAGATGTAGTGGTCAAGTTCATAGAGGTGGAGCACAGTCCACGAGGGGTAGAGGCCAGGTTGCAGCAGGTAGACCCAGGGATGTTCAGATTGGAGGGGCTCAGCCCAAGTGTTATGTTTTTCCTGCTCGTCCTGATGCTGAGGCTTCTGATGCAGTTATTACAAGTACGATTTCAGTTTGCAGCCGAGAGGCTTCGGTGTTATTTGATCCGGGTTCTACATTCTCCTATGTGTCTTCATATTTTGCCCCTTATTTGAGTATGCCTTGTGATTCTTTGAGTACTGTTGTACATGTGTCTACACCGGTGGGTGATTCTATAGTGGTAGATCGAGTCTACCGTGCTTGCGTAGTAGTTATTGGTGGTCTGGAGACTCAGGTTGATCTTTTGCTTCTTGATATGGTTGACTTTGATGTTATATTGGGCATGGACTGGTTATCTCCCTATTATGCTATTCTGGACTGTCATGCCAAGAAAGTGACCTTAGCCTTTCCAGGAGTACCTCATTTAGAGTGGAGATGGACTTATATTCATTCTTCTGGTAGAGTTGTTTCTTATATGAAGGCTCGGCACATGGTCGAGAAGGGTTGTTTGGCCTATCTGGCCTATGTTCGTGATTCTAGTGCTGAGGTTCCTTCTATAGAGTCTGTGCGCGTGGTTCGTGAGTTTCCAGGGATATTGACTTTTGTATTGAGTTAGCTGAGGGCACTCAACCCATTTCTATTCCCCCGTATCGTATGGCTCTGCCAGAGTTGAAGGAATTAAAGGAACAAATACATGATTTGTTGGATAAAGACTTCATCAGGCCTAGTGTTTCTCCTTGGGGTGCACCAGTATTGTTCGTGAAGAAGAAAGACAGCTCAATAAGGATGTGTATTGACTACCGGCAACGGAATAAGGTTACTATCAAGAACAAGTATCTTTTGCCGAGGATTGACGACTTATTTGATCAGCTTCAGGGTCCTACGGTATTCTCTAAGATAGACTTGAGATCTGGTTATCATCAGCTGAGGATCACGGCGTCTGATGTGCCTAAGACGGCTTTTCGGACTCGTTATGGGCATTATGAGTTTTTGGTCATGTCGTTTGGGTTGACTAATGCCCCCGCTGCTTTTATGGAGTTGATGAATCGGGTATTCAGGCCTTATTTGGACTCGTTCGTTATTGTTTTCATTGATGATATTTTGATATACTCTCGCAGTCGAGAGGAGCATGAGCAGCACCTTAAAGTCGTCCTCCAGACTCTAAGGGATCGGAAATTGTATGCCAAGTTTTCTAAGTGCGAGTTCTGGTTGAGTTCTCTGGCATTCTTGGGCCATGTTGTATCGGCAGAGGGCATCCAGGTGGATCCGAAGAAAGTTTCAGCAGTTAGAGATTGGCCTAGGCCCACTTCAGCCTCAGATATTCGGAGTTTCTTGGGCCTCGCAGGCTATTATCGTCGGTTCGTTGAGGGGTTTTCATCTATAGCAGCCCCTATGACCAAGTTGTCGCAGAAGGGTGTTCGGTTCAGATGGTCTGAGGAGTGTGAAGCGAGCTTTCAGAAGCTCAAGACAACATTGACCACAGCACCAGTGTTGGTATTGCCCACAGGTTCAGGTTCTTATACCGTGTATTGTGATGCTTCGCGGGTTGGGCTTGGTGCGGTATTGATGCAGGAGGGAAAGGTTATAGCCTATGATTCTCGTCAATTGAAGGTTCATGAGAAGAACTATCCAGTCCATGATTTGGAGCTTGCAGCTATTGTTCATGCCTTGAAGATTTGGAGGCACTATTTGTATGGGGTACCGTGTGAGGTATTCACTGATCACAAGAGTTTGCAATACTTGTTTAAGCAAAAGGAGTTGAATATGAGGCAGAGGAGGTGGTTAGAGTTGCTGAAGGATTATGATATTACTATTCTCTATCATCTAGGAGAGGCCAATGTGGTGGCCGATGCTTTGAGCCGGAAGTCAGTCAGCATGTGTAGTTTGGCTTATCTATCAGTTGGAGAGCAAACTTTGGCTTTGGATGTTCAGGAGTTAGCCAATCGATTTGTTAGATTGGAGGTTTCTAAGGCTGGCAGTGTTTTGGCCCATACCGTCACTCGTTCTTCGTTGTATGATCGTATTTGCGCCAGGCAGTATGATGATCGTCATTTGTGTGCTCTTAGAGATGCGGTTCGTCACGGACGTGCCAAGCAGGTCACAGTTGATGCTGAGGGAGTTTTGAGATTGCAGGGTCGTATATGTGTTCCTGATGTGGACGACATTCGTGAGTTGATATTGCAGGAGGCCCATAGTTCCCGGTATTCCATTCATCCGGGCGCCGCAAAGATGTACCAGGATTTGCGGAAGCATTATTGGTGGCGTAGAATGAATAAGGATATTGTGGCTTATGTAGGTCGGTGCTTGAATTGTCAACAGGTTAAGTGTGAGCACCAGAGACCCGGCGGTTTGATGCAGCAGATTTAGCTTCCCGAGTGGAAGTGGGAGCGTATCACGAATGATTTTGTAGTTGCGCTTCCACGGACCCAGAGGATGGTTGATGCAGTATGGATTGTTGTGGATAGGCTGACCAAGTCAGCACATTTCATTCCTGTGGCGGTTTCATCTTCGGCAGAGAAGTTAGCTCAGATCTATATGAGAGAGATTGTCAGATTGCATGGTGTTCCCTTATCTATTATATCAGACAGAGGTACTCAGTTTACCTCCCATTTCTGGAGAGTATTTCAGTGAGAGTTGGGTACACAGATTGAGTTGAGCACAACATTTCATCCTCAGACAGACAGACAGTCCGAGCGTACTATTCAGATTTTGGAGGATATGTTGCGAGCTTGTGTTATTGATTTGGGTGGATCATGGGATCAGTTCTTGCCTTTAGTAGCGTTCACCTACAACGACAGTTATCAGTTGAGCATTCAGATGGCTACATATGAGGCATTGTATGGTAGGCGATGTCGGTCTCCAGTAGGATGGTTTGAGCCCGGAAAGGCTAGGTTATTGGGTTCTGAGTTAGTCCAGGATGCCTTGGATAAGGTGAAGATTATTCAGGATAGGCTTCATACAGCTCAGTCCAGGCAAAAGAGTTATGCCGGTCGTAGAGTTCGAGATTTGGCTTTACTGGTAGGAGACCAGGTGTTCCTTCGAGTGTCGCCTATGAAGGGCGTGATGAGATTCAGAAAGAAGGGCAAGTTGAGCCCTAGGTTTATTGGTCCATTTGAGATTTTGGATAAGGTAGGAGAGGTGGCCTACAGACTTTCCTTGCCCACGCATTTATCAGCCGTGCATCAAGTATTACACGTATCTATGCTTCGGAGGTATATTGCAGATACATCTCATGTTCTTGACTTCAGCGGTGTCCAGTTGGACAAGGATCTGACTTATGAGGAGGATCCAGTAGCTATATTAGATAGGCAGGTTCGCTAGTAGAGGTCGAAGAGTTACCCTTCGGTTCGTGTTCAATGGAGGGGTCACCCTGCCGAGACAGCTACCTGGGACTCCGAGTCCGATATGAGGAGTCATTATCCCATCTTTTCTACGACTCAGGTACTTTTCTATGTCCGTTTGAGGACGAACGTTTGTTTTAGAGGTGGAGATTGTAATGACCCAAAAGGTCATCCTAAATAATTATAGCTAAATCTGTGTTCCGAGGCCCCAAAAGCCTCCGTTAATCTCACATCGATACGCGTGCGCAGCCCGGGCGTGTAGCCGAGAAGTCTTTATGTTGAAATTTGATAAAAATGGAATTTTATGATAATTAAATGAATAAAGTTGACTTTGGTAAACATTTTTGGTAAACGGACCCGGACCCGTGATTTGACAGTCCTGGAGGGTCCGTAGGAAAATATGCGACTTGGGCGTATGCCCGGAATCGAATTCCGAGGTCCCAAGCCCGAGAAATGTATTTTTAAAGAAAATTGTTTTCTGAAAATGATAAAGACTTTTGAAAATGAATTTTTATGTGAAACCCATGTTACCGGGCGCGTATTATAGTTCTGGAGCCCGGAACAGGTTTAACATGGTTATTATGAGTTGTCTGTAAAATTTGGTAAGAAACGGACTTGGTTTGACGTGTTTCGGATCAAAAATGAAAAATTTGGTAGTTTATGAAGTTTGAGAAAATTCTATGGATTTTAGAGTTTAATTCATTATTTCTGATGTTATTTTGGTGGTTTAATTACTTGAATAAGTCTGTAGGATGTTTTGGGAGTTACGTGTGTTTTTGGTTTTGAGCCCCGAGGGCTCGGGTGTGATTCAGGTAGGTGTTCGGGGTGTTAAACCATGGGAAAACACTGTTGGTGCACATTCTTCTGATGTGCCCGCACCTGCGAGCGTAGAGCCGCAGGTGCGAGATCGCAGGCGCGAGACCAAGTCCGCAGGTGCGGTCCCCCTCGCAGGCGCGAACCAAACGCCGCAGGTGCGGTTTTGCAGGGGCGTCAAGTTTTCCGCAGGTGCGGCCCTTTCTGGGCCTGACCCAAGTCTGCAGGTGAGACCATTTTTCCGCACCTGCGATACCGCAGGTGCGAGCCTTCCTTCCGCAAGTGCGAGATTCGTCCAGCGATTTTCTTAAGTCCAAAACATACCCATTACGGGATTTTGCATATTTTTCACCCTCTTTTTCTTCTCCACAACCCCTTAGCCATTTTTGAAGAGTTCCATCACTACAATCTCAGAGGTAATCGATTCTAACACCGATTCCTTCCACTTTTCTTCCATAATCACTAGAAATCTAGGCCTAAAATCATGAAATCAAGGTAGAAATTAGGGGTTTTGGGTAGAGTTAGGTTTCTGGGAATTTTGGGTAATTCAACCACAATTTGGGGTCGGATTTCAAAACAAAATATATATTTGAACTCGAAGGGTTATGGGTGATCGGGTTTTGGTCCGAACCTCGAGTTTGGACCAAGCGGGCTCGAGGTCGAATTTTTGTATTTTTGGAAGAATGCTAGAAATTGAATATGTAGGCTATGCGATTGTGTTATTGAGTCTTTATTGATATAATTGAATTAATTATGCCTAGATATCGTTGTTTCAGAGTCGGATTATAAGGGAAAGACGGTCTTAGACGGTTGATTTCTATACTTTGGACCTAGGTAAGTGTCTTGCCTAACTTTGGTGAGGGATTAGGTATTGTATGTTATGTGTTATGTGCCTATCATGTTCAATGTATAGGTGAGGTGACGAGTACCTATACATTGTGAGTCAAGCATGCCCGTGAGTCTATTTTGATGAAAATTCAGTTATTTCTTCAATGTTCATCATACTATGTAATTGCCTCTACTTAAGAAGTTGATTGTGGTTGATGTACTGGTTGTAGAGATTATGAAAGGTTGGTTCAATTGAGGATCCAAGTATACAGTAT
>ML249792.1:57002-77191 GCA_005239495.1 Nicotiana undulata
GTTTATATTTATTGCAAGCACGAAGGTTTGCCATGATTACATTGATTACAACATACATTGCATTGGTGAGGAAGAGAGTAAAAGCACGAAGGGTGATGCCGTGCCATTGTTATCATTCAGACATGTCATTCATACCTTATCAGTTTTCGGTGAATTGTTTCTCTTCTTATTTGGTGTTAATTAAATGCTCTATTTGATTGTTTTTCCCTTTATCTGCTCCCGTTCCCCGTATATGACTGTTATTCTTCCTTGCTTTGGTATCTGTATTTTGTGCTGTAGAATAGGACAGGTGGACGTTATTTGCGAAGTCTAGCCTCGTCACTACTTCGGCCGAGGTGATGCTCGGCACTTACTCAGTACATGGGGTCGGTTGTACTAATACTACACTGCACTTTTCTATGTAGTGCAGATCCCCCTTCCAGACCCCGTGGACCGCTCTGAGCGTGTCACCTTCAGTCCACATCGAGCTTCAAGGTATACCACTGGCGTTCGTGGGCCCTGGAGTCTCTCCTGCTATTAGTATCTTATTGACTTATTTCTCCTTCCGTCCTAAAGACAATATTGTATTTCTTTTCAGACTTGTATTTAGTATTCTTATAGACAGTCCGTGAGGTTGTGACACCCCGGTTTTGGGATTTTGCGATATTGTTATCTTTATCATTTCATTATGCATTTTTTTTGGAGTATTATTACATTTCTGCTGAAAATTCTTGAAGTGGTTCTGGTTATTTCAGTAAAGGTTTGAAAGATTATTGCTTTATTACTATTAAGTTGTTTTAAAATTGTGAAGTTGTTGTGTACGTTGGCTTGTCTAGCTGGTTCAACGTTATACGCAGATCGCGGCCTAAAAGGTGGGATTTCGGGTTGTGACAAAAATAATTCAGACACAAAGGGAAAAAGCTTGAATAAAGCTTAAACGTAATAAAAATCATAAGATAATACTTAAAATCTGAAGGGAAATAATTTTTGAAAAGAGGTTTGAAAACCCTAATTAGAAGGTGAAGAGTCACTTCATAAAAATCGAAAAACCTTTTTTTGAAAACACCAAAAATAGCTCGGAATAAGGCAAGATCTGTTATAGATCTATGAAAATCAGAGACTGATAGTTAGGGTTCCATAGAGACAACCCAAAGAGAAGGAGAACCGGCTAAGGAATCACTGGTTCTAGCCGAAAATGAGGAAATCTTACTCGGACAACCGTAGATGGCTGGAGAACGGCATGAAAGGCCATAGGTGGGAGTAGAACTGCTCCAGGTTCTCTTGAGAACCTTCATCAGTGACACAAACGTGAAAGGCGGAGCCTTACGGTCGAGGAGGGGTGAGAACCCCATGGTTTTCGGCGTGAAAGGCGGAGCCTTACGGTCGAAAAGAGACAAAGCTCAACGGGGGGGGGGGGGGGGGGGGGGGGAGGGGAGGAAGGTTCTAGAGAGTCCCAGAGAGGGAGATAGAGATACGGGTGAGAATGAAGCGGGGGGAAATGAGAGGAGGGGGTAGTCTTAGGATTAATTATTGTAGGTAGAGATCTGGGCCGTTGATTTGAATTAATCAACGGCTTAGATTAAAAGGGGGATTGGGTCGGGTGGCTTTAAGGTTTGGTCCTAGTATTTGGGCTAACTAAATGGGTTAGGGGTCAGATTTAATTGGGCTAGGATTTAAATGAAAAGTGGCTAACTATTAAATACCCAATTAAAATAGATAAATAGCTTATAAAAATAACTAATAATTATAAAAAATGAAATTATTTCTTAATAACTCAAATTAAAATGATTAATTAGTATTTAAAATACGAATAACTAGTTATTGAGTAAAAATAACATAAAATGCATAATTAGGCTATAATTGTAAATTTATTGCAATTAGAGCCAAATAATGCCAACTTGGCTAATTTGTGAAATAATTATATCTTAATAGGATAAAAAAATGATATGTTAAGCCAAGAAATGTTTTGAAATCGTTTGTAATGCAATTTATGATTAATTATTGGAGATAAAAATAATGGATAAATTCTAATAAATTAATAAAAATGTTGGAAAATTATAGAAAAATACCAATTGTTATAGAAACTGATTTTGAAGGTATATATGCAAGTTTTAAAAAAATAATTTGAGGAAAAATTGGGTATCAACAAATGGTGCAATTAACAATTACCAGAATCATTAGACAGTTCAGTAGCTGTTTTACCTAAAAAACATGTTGTTCTACCAATCTGAGAATGCAGAGGTTATTACCAGTTTTATTTTAATCAGGACAATTATATGTGAGACTCTTTTAGACCTTTTCATGAACCAGTAGTTAAAACTAGGCGTCTTAAACAAAAAGATTCCTAGAGCATGGTATCTAATATGCGCATACAAATGGTAGACTTGTTAAGACACAATCTCAAAAAATGCACAGAATTCCTAGGGCCTGATTTCCAAATGCAGACAAGGGTTACAAAATAATTAAAACGTGATCTGAGTGCACACATGAACGATAATTGTTTTTTATGTCAATGTTATTTATTGTCCTAGGAGCATGATATCTAAGTGATAAACATAAGACATGGGTGCGATGTTGAAACAGTAGACATGAAATCCTACGGACATGATATCTAGTGCATGTTTGGCATGATTTGGATGAATGTAGTGGTCCTAAAACTTGGATTCTAATGCAGATAGGAATAATGTAAAGCCTAAGACATTCTTTTTGTCACGACCCAAAATCCATAAAGGTCGTGATGGTGCCGGGTCCCACGATCAGACAAGCCAACACTTAATAATTTAATGAAATCTTTATTATAATATTTTGAAATCATTCCTTTATCATTTTTGTAAACAATAATTATCGAAGTTCTACTAAGTAAACAATAACATATTTAACAAATATAAATAGTAAATAAATCCCGTAACAAATCCCAGAACCCGGTGTCACAAGTACATGAGTAAATTCTAAGAATTTATACAATTACTATGAAGCTTGTCCGAAATACAAATTGGACAAGGAATAAAAATGAAAATACAATACATAGAGGAAAACTCTGTCGGCTGCGGGTCACCTCCAGTTGCTGCTGCTCGTTTAAGTCTCCAAGTAAACCATATTTCTATGAAAGTACCTGTGCAATAAAAATGCACAGCAAGTGTAGTATGAGTACGAAACCAATGTGTGCTCAGTAAGTATCCCGCCTAACCTCAGAGAGGTAGTGACGAGAGGTCGAATTTAACATTTGCTAGAGGTCAATTAATATCAGGTATAGTAACGAAATAAATAGGTATGAAACATAGGGAATGTATATAACAAATGAGGATAAAACATGGTACGATTCCCTCCTTACATTCTACTCAGATCTCAAATAGCAATTTCTTTCCGTAAAATAAAATGTGTACATAGATACAATTTCACCCAAATAGGTTATTATACTTCAATTAAGGGGAAGATCCCTCAGGTACATTGGCTTCTAGCCAAACATTATGCACGATTCAATGAGGATAGTAAGTACATAGGAAATGCT
The DNA here is from genome assembly GCA_005239495.1 of Nicotiana undulata. Classification (NCBI taxonomy): domain Eukaryota; kingdom Viridiplantae; phylum Streptophyta; class Magnoliopsida; order Solanales; family Solanaceae; genus Nicotiana; species Nicotiana undulata. The sequence goes on from ML249792.1 coordinate 60,490, forward strand.
GAGGCGTACGGCCTGATCCAACATCAAAGTAAAATGTGCACTGCCGAGAATCGAACAGCCCGAACCATAGATACATCTATCAATCCCAAGGCGAATAACCCGCTCCCATGAGAGGGTGGTACATAAATTCGGCCGAGGCGAACAACCCGATCCCATAAGAGTGTGGTAGGAGGACTTACCCCGCTCGCGAATCATTCATGCGATGCGGATACATATAAATAATAGAGTTATCCCGCTCGCGAATTATACTTGCAACTCGGGTACCCATATAAATACTCACATTCAAGTAATACCTCAGGAATTCGTCAGGGAATATTTAGCCAAAGAAAGGATAAATTCTCTTTTTGGATGATTAGGATAATGAAGTTTAACCTACCTAAATATTCATTTACTAATTCAATGATATTAGACAGTCTCGTTTTACCAACAAAGTTGCAATTACCGCAAGTAAAGCATGCTAGTGGGTCCTAGGCTACCCGAACATAAGCATAATAGTGGCTACGCACAGACTCCCATCACCTCGTGCGTACGTATCCCCCCACAAATAGTATCACATATTTAACTAGTTCACCTATGGGGACAATTCCCCCTCACAAAGTTAGAAAGGAGACTTACCTCGCTCCGAAATTTCATAACCGGCTTCCAGGCCCTTTCGACGACTCCAATTGGTGCACAACGCCCCAAAACTATCCAAATAACGACAAACCAATGAAAATATAATCTAATATTTGTTAATAGTTCAAATTATATAAATTCCCATCTCTGCTCAAGGAATTGACAAAAATACCCTCAGGACCACGCGTCCGGATTCCGAAATTTCTCGAAGATAAACTCTACCCATGGCCTTACTAAATCAAATATACAATTTACTATACTTTCCATGCTCAAATTCGGGGCTAATATCCAAATTACGAAATTTCTAGGTTTTCTTCAAATTCCCAATTTTTCAATAATTTTTCATGTTCAAATCCATGAATAAACGTTGTATTTAACTTGGAATGAGTAGAAACAACTTACCTTGACATAGATGATGAAATTACCCTCTTGAAGCTCTCCTAAAATCTCCCCAACCATGAGGAATATGAGTGAAAAGGCCAAAAATCTCGGTTTAAAACAATACACTGCCCAGGTCCTTCTACTTCGCGATCGCGGAAATACCATCGCGATCGCGAAGACCAATAATCAGCTGCCCGAAAACTTCTTCTTCGCGATCGTAGACTTAACCACGCGTTCGTGATGAACCACAATCCTGAACTACACGATCGCATACCAAGCTTCGTGTTCGCATAGAGAGCCCAAGCGATCCCTTCGCGTTCGCGTTCACCTCCACGCGTTCGCGAAGGCCAAAACCAGCAGCCCTCCAATTCCCACTTCGCGATCGCACACCAGCTCCTGCGAGGGCATACGCGAAACTCAGCCCCTTAACTTTTCTTCTTCGCGTTCGCGGTCCCTGGGATGCGATCGCGATGCACACCAGAAACACCAGAATACAACAACAGCAAAATAGATAAAAATTGCCCGAAACCACCCTGAAACACACCCGAGACCCCTGGGACCCCGTCCAATCACACGACTCGGTCCCATAACATCCCACGAACTTGCTCGAGCCTTCAAATCACATAAAACAACTACGAAACTACGAATCGCACACAAATTCAAACTTTATGAACTTTGAAATTTCTAACTTCAACATCCGATGCCGAAACCTATCAAATCACGTTCGATTGACCCCAAAGTTTGCACGTAAGTCATCTTCGACATTACGGACCTGCTCCAACTTTAGGAACCGCATTACGACCCCGTTATCAAAATTTCCACTTCCGGTCGGATTTCTCAAAACCCTTCAAATTTCTATCTTTAGTCAAATGACTTCAAAATGACCCACGGACATCTGAATTCACTTTCGATTGCGCTCCCAACTCCAGAATCACCATATGAAGCTATTCCTAGACTCGGAATCCAAAACAGACATCTATAAAACTGAAATGCCTTACAGCCCAAATTTATGAAATTCTTCTAAAATGCTATCTTCCATAATATGCGCCGAAATGCTCACGGGTTATCCAAAGCCCGATCCGAACATACGACCAAGTCCGAAATCATCATACAAACCTTCAGGAACCTTCAAATCCTGATTCGGAGGTCGTTTACTCATAATTCCAATCTTAGTTGATTCTTCCAACTTAAGGCTTCCGAAATGAGAATTTCCTTTCCAAATCCATCTGAACTTCCCGCAATTCAACTCCGACCCCGCCTACGAGTCATAGTACCTGAGACGAAGCTGCTCATGACTTCATACCACTGAACGGCGTGCTAGAGCTCAATACGACTGGTCGGGTCGTTACATTCTCCCCGACTTAAACAGACGTTCGTCCTCGAACGTGCCAAGAACTACTCTGGAGTTATCTAAAATCATTGTTTAACACCTCGTGCACCTGCCCGTGCTACCACAACCCAGTTGAGTACATTAGCTTGATCAATCTGAAGATATCCTCTTTTATCCATACAATAAGCTCATAACCTAGTTCCAATACTTGAAATTCTATGCCAGGCATGTTTCTAATATATGACCACCGTACAAACTACCACACGAGGTACCAGAACACGATTGCGTACCTTTGCTGAGTTAGCACCACACACCGCATAATTCACCATCTAACCACAATGACGTTCCATGAACCTTAATAGCCAAAATTCCACGAATCTGATGCTCCCAATGCACCTTATAATATATATACATACATCTTGTTATAATGCTGACGATACCACCACAACGGAGGAGATATGTAGAAATTCCTAATCAGCTGCAGAGTTAACCAAATACTGGCCGGAGTGAATTCCTAACCAGCTGTAGAGGGAATTCCTATGGGTTCTTGAATTGTTTTACAACGTTAGTGCGGACGGTGGTGTGGATGGGCAGACTCGTTAGCTTGTGTGTAAAGGCCGTGGAAGCATGACCGCGGGAAGATTGCAGTAGTGTAATTTTTAGTCACCTGATTGATTGAAGATTTAGACCAAGTATATGGAAGCGCAATATTGCTTATTTGATAAATTATGCCAGGAAGGCGTTCAGTCCAGTTGGTTATGGATTGGGGTGCTGTCCTGGCTATGATGGTTGTTCTTGCGGGTTATGAGAGGAAGTGGGTTATTTTGGATTCAGGTAAGGCTATCAGCCTAGTTCAGTGCGAGCAGAATCAGCTCCAAGTGTGTGAATGGATTTAAACAGGACTATGGGCTTCATGCGGGTGGGATATGTTCATTTCAGTATAGCGCTCCTCTAGGAGGGGTGTTGGAATATCAAATGTTGTTCCGTCTTCGTCCAATTCATGTAATGTTGTGATTGTGTCGTGCGAGTTGTGAATCGTCTTGATAATTTCTTATGTGTTGAGATTCCGCGTAGTGATGATGATATGTGAGAATAATGGCTCTTGAGATTCAGATTATATATCGCACCTCAGTTGTGCTTGAGTTTTGTAGCCTATGGCTCTATCAGTCTCCCCATAATGGTATTATGCACTTAGCGTGCTTGCGACTGGTATTCAGTAATTTGTAATAGTGAGCAAATTCAGCTTCGTGTATATCTCCTTTTGTGACTTTTATGATGGAACCGGGTGGCACGCGGCCACGGGTATGTTATTCGGATCAGGTTGCACGCCGCAACAGTGTGATGATGAGCACAGTTCCTTATATTTATTTTTCTTATGTTATACTTCCTATTTTCTGAGGAAAGTCCATATTAGTTGCGAAAGTTGAGTAGTCCCTTCCTGAGTCATTTCTTCATGTATCACGTTCGAGTTGTGGCCTAATGGCGCATTGTGGCATTGTGTGAGACGGTGGGTCTTGTCTGGGGGATTGGTTGTCTGGACAGTTCATACTGGGTGAGACGAGATTATTGGATCAGGGATCAATGCGATAAGATTATGCGAAATGTATTAAAGGAAAATTACCATTGGTTAGTTTGTAATGAGATGATAATCTGAGTCAAGAGAAAAGATTCAATGCTTTGTTAACTCTGCAGTCGATTAGGAACTTCTACACATCTCCTCCGTTGTCGTGGTATCGTCAGCATTATAGCAGGATGTATGTATATATATTATAAGGTGCATTGGGAGCATAAGATTCGTAGAATTTTGGTTGTTAAGGTTCAAGGAATGTCATGGTTGCTTGATGATGATTTAAGCGGTGCATGGTGCTGATTCAGCAAGGGTATGCAGTCATGTTCTGGTATATCCTGTGGTAGTTGATACGGTGTTCATATATTAGAAACAGGCCTGGCAGAGAATTTCAATTGTTGGAACTGGGTTCTGAGCTTATTGTATGGATAAGAGAGGGTATCTTCAAATTTGATCAAGCTAATGTGCTCAACTGGGTTGTGGTAGCACGGGCAGGTGCACGAGGTGTTAAATAGTGATTTTAGATAACTCCAGAGTAGTTCTTGGCACGTTCGAGGAGGAACGTCTGTTTGAGGGGGAGAATGTAACGACCCGACCAGTCGTTTTGAGCTCTAGCATGCCGTTCAGCGGTATAAAGTCATGAGCAGCTTCATCTCAGGTACTATGACTCGTAGGCGGGGTAGGAGTTGAATTGCGGGAAGTTCGGATGGATTTGGAAAGGAAATTCTCATTTTGGAAGCCTTAAGTTGGAAGAATCAACTAAGATTGGAATTTTGAGTAACGGCCTCCGAATCAGGATCTGAAGGTTCGAGCATGTTCGTATAATGATTTCAGACTGGGGCGTATGTTCGGATCAGGTTTTGGATAAACCGAGAGCGTTTCGGCATATATTGTGGAAGTCAGCATTTTTGAAGGAATTTCCTAAGTTTGGCTTGAAGCCTATTTCAGTGATATTGATGTCCGTTTGGGATTCCGAGTCTGGGAATAGCTTCGTATGGTGATTCTGGAGTTGGGAGCGTGATCGAAAGTGAATTCGGATGTCCGTAGGTTATTTTGAAGTCATTTGGCTAAAGATAGAAATTTGAAGGTTTTTGAGAAATCCGGTCGGAAGTGGAAATTTTGATATCAGGGTCGGAATGCAATTCTGGAAGTTGGAGCAGGTCCGTAATGCTGAATATGACTTGTTTGCAAAATTCGGGGTCAATCGGATGTTATTTGATAGGTTTCGGCATCAGAGGTGGAAGTTTGTAATTCCTATTTGATTGGAGAGAGATTCGTTGTTTCAATGTGATTTGAGGCCTCGAGCAAGTCCGCATTATGTTTTGGAACAAGTTGGTGAAATTGGACAGGGTCCCGGGGGCCTCGGGTGGATTCGGGGTGGTTAACGGATCAAATTTGGAGTTTGAAGAAGGGCTGAAGTTGTTGTCACCTGGTGTGACCGCACCTGCGAGGTTTTGGACGCAGGTGCGAAGTTTGGCTGGTTTGGCAGGAAGACGCAGATGCAGGCTCTTGGGTGCACCTGCGGGAGCGCAGATGCGAGGTATGGACCGCTGGTGCGGAAATGAGGCCTGGGCAGATTGTTTTAAAACGGGATTTTTGTCATTTCTTCCCCTATTTTCATTTGGTATGGGCGATTTTGGAGAGCTTCAAGGAGGGATTTCTGTCAAGGATCACAAGGTAAGTTATTCCAACTTATTTTTAAGTTAAATGCATGGTCTAGGTAAGGATTTGAGTATGGGAAATTGTCGAAAAATTGGGAATTTTGAAGGAAACCTAGAAATTTGGTAATTTGGATTTTTTCCACGAATTGAGCATGAATATTAGAGTAAATTGTATATTCGAGCTAGTAAGACTTTGGGTAGAGTTTATCTTCGAGAAATATAGGAATCCGGGCACGTGCGCCCGAGGGCATTTTGGTCAATACTTTGAGCGGAGATGAGAATTTATATAATCTGAATTTTTAACAATATTAGAGTATATTTTTATTGGTTTGTCGTTAATTTGATAGTTTTGGGGCGAGGAGCATCCATTGGAGTTGTCGGAAGGGCTTGGAAGCCAGTTATGGAATTTCGGAGCGAGGTAAGTCTCCTTTCTAACTTTGTGAGGGGGAATTGTCCCCATAGGTGAACCAATTAATTATGTTATACTATTTGTGGGAGCTACGTACGCACAAGGTGACGAGAGTCTGTGCGTAGCTACTAATATGCTCATGTCCGGGTTATCTAGGACCCACTGGCATGCTTTACTTGTTGTATTTGTAACCTTGTTGATAAACCAGGCTGCCTAATATTATTGAATTTGTAGCTAAAATATCCTAGTAGGTTAAACTTCATTTTCTTAATCATATAAAAAGAGAATTTATTTTTCCTTGGCTAGACACCTCCTGATGAATTCCTGATTTACTACTTAAATGTGTCTATCTATATGTGGGTACACGAGTCGCAGGTATGATTCGCGAGCGGGGTAACTCTATTGTTCATATGTAACCGCGTCGCATGTATGATTTGCGAGCGGGGTAAATCCTCCTACCACACTCTTATGAGATCGGGTCGTTCGCCTCTACAGGAATCATGTACCACACTCTCATGGGAGCGGGTCGTTCGCCTCGGCAGGTTAATAGATGCATCTATGGTTTGCTCTGTTCGACCCTTCGGCAGTGCACAATTTACTTTAATGTTGGATCGTGACGTACGCCTAGGCATTTCCTATGTACTTACCATCTCCGTTGAATCTTGCTTAATGTTTGGCTAAAAAGCTAGTGTATCCGAGGGTTTCCCCCTTAATTTAAGTACAATAACTTTTTTGGTGAAGCCGTAACTCTTTATATCTCTTGGTTACGAAAGGAAATTGTTAATTTAGAGCTGAATAAATTGTACGGGACGGATCGTACCGTGTATTTTATACTCGTTGACATTTACATTTACTTTGTTTTACATTGATTCATTTCGTTACTATATCTGATATTAATTGACTTCTAGCAAGTGTCTAATTTGACCTCTCGTCACTACCTCTCTGAGGTTAGGCGAGATACTTACTGAGTACACGTTGTTTTCGTACTCATGCTACACTTGCTGTGCATTTTTTTTTCACAGGTACCTTCATAGCAAAGTGGCTGACTTGGAGACTTAGACGGGCTGCATCATCCGGAGACGACCCGCAGCTGGCAGAGTCTTCCTCATATGTATTTGTATTTTATTTTAAATTCCTTGTCCTATTTGTATCTAGGACAAGCTTTGTAATAGCTGTATAAATTCTTAGAGATGGCTCATGTACTTGTGTCACCGGGTTCTAGGATGTGTTTGGGAAGTATTTTATTAAAATGGAATATTGTAATGTTATTTTTACTCAATGGATTTTTATCTTGTTATTACGTGTCAAAGTGAAAGGTAATGCTTTCAAAAATGCTAAAACAGAAAATTTAGCTTAACTATTTAATGATTGGCTTGCCTGACAGTGGATGTCCGGCGCCATCACGACCTTATGAATTTTGGGTCGTGATATAACCAATCTATCTTCTTTTAAATCATCCTTAATCGCCTCAAAAACAATAGTAACCCCATTCAACTCATAACAAATTCAATCCTCACTCATCCCGAGTGGCCTTGATTCACGAGACCATGATGTCTCAATCCCACAAACCGTCTCATATCTTCCTGAAAATCTTTCTACACCCCGAAGTTTACTTCTCTCACTCTCCCAATACTATCATGCATGCTGAAACATATCATAGAACACCCCAACCATTTTCCCTTTTCTCAGAAATTATACTGCAAAAGCTGGATTCTTAATCATACTGCTGCTTGAAACCCTTAAACGCCGCATTCTTAACTTTTGAATTCACTAGGTCCGCTATTGAGAGTCACCCACTCTGACTGGCCCCGAATACAATTAACTCCAAGACTTTTCTAGCACATGAACACCCTTTTAAATGAAGCACGCGACTGAGTCACTACCATAACAACTCGCCTATGCCTTAAGCATAAATGCTGAATCTTCCAAAGCCCAACCATGGTCCAATAGGGCCAACTTTTGCACACACTTATCAAATCCCTTGCACAGTTACCATTTTACTTCCTACCCTTTAGTTGAAATAACTTGCCAATATGCCGATAATCCGCAACCCCATGAGAATATAACCTTACCACCCAACTGCAGGTGGTGGGACTCCCCCACTTAGCCCGAAGCTACTCCTTGCACCACTCTAGACCCTGTTGAGATCCTTTCTCCTTTGTTAACATGATCTTGCTCAACCGATCCGTCAAATTCTTCTAGATTCTCCTGTTAGCACTTCCTGAATACTCCAATTCTCTAGCATCACTCACATATTCAGCCTCCTACCGAATAGCCACTAGAATCCCTCACAAAAACATGCCAACCACATAACCTCTAACCTACTCATAGGAGATAACCACATGTGGAAATCACCAACTGACATCTTCCAACGACGTTGTACTGCACACTCTTTACAACATCAACATCCCATCCTAAGCCTGTTCTCATTTACCAACTTTACCAGTCCGTCCGCTCTTCATGGAAATATACTAAATGCGCTACAATATCTTCAAATTCCCCGCCATATTGCATCATTCTTCATTCCTAGAAACTCCTCTCTGTTGTATCAAAACTTCCGCCGAATAACCAACATTTAAGCTTAAGCTTGTGGACCTAATCAACGTCCTCTAAAATTCTCAAATCACTCCAACTTCCCCTCAAGATAGGCAGCCGTCTTACCACTGAACTCCTATGCTACGCTGCCACTCTCCCACTTTAGTTAAACTCATTCCTTTAAGCAACTACCCGACTTCCATCTCTCATGCCTGGCATTTTAGAGATTTAGCCGCTACCTGACACTTTTCACATGTATTCCTTCATCGCATGCTTCTCAATTGTGGCCTCAATTCAATATCATTCTTTGCAACACTTGAACCAGCAGATCACCATAACTTTGACTCCCCGAAGATCATCTTTCTTGAGCTGCCTTCATTAGAAATACTCATTCAATACTTGAACCCCCGCACACCATAGTCTATGACAACCACTTCTCCAATACCTCTAGACAACATTATAACCCAATGCAACTGAAGAACCATAACACCGGCGAACTTAACATGTTCTATTCGATCAAATACGACAATATCACTTCACATGTGAATACTCAACCTCGCTTGATAACACCAAGTCTTATTACTTTATCCCCTAGACTTGAACATTCATAGACCAATTGCCTTTCCTCCGCCGGAACTAAAATACTGAAATCTTGAAATTACGCTCTGAGAAGACCTTGCTTCAAGCCATTCAATACCCCGACATATGGGCAAGCATTCTACCATCATATCAACACCGCGCGATGACCAATCGTAAGCATCATAACTACATGAGCATAGCCTCAAGGCTCTAAAAAACACAGCTACTGAGCTGAAACAACATATTATCCTTCTGCATGGCAACAACAACAGCCCCAACCAACTGCGCATGGAAAACGTCACGCACCCTATCCATAGCACCATTTCAATTCCTCAAATTCCTGATTCAGAACAAGCGCTTCGCGACGCGTAAGATTGAGTAGGAATAAACATAGGCATAATCCTTAAGGGAATCAAATGGCACGATGAGGAATCAAGAAGGGAAGTACTCCTAACAGCCCTGTAGCCTCTCGAAGATAAGTACAAACATCTCCGTACTGATCCTCAAGACTCTACTAGACTTGCTCATGAATCGTGAAACCTAAGGGAACCTAGTGCTCTGATACCAAGTTGTCACAACCCAAAATCCATAAAGGTCGTGATGGCGCCGGATCCCACGATCAGGTTAGCCAACACTTAATAATTTAATGAAATTTTTATTATAATATTTTGAAATCATTCCTTTATCATTTTCGTAAACAATAATTTTCGAACTTCTACTAATAACATCTTTAGCAAATATAAATAGTAAATAAATCCCGTAACAAATCTCAGAACCCGGTGTCACAAGTACATGAGCAAATTCTAAGAATTTATATAATTAATATGAAGCATGTCCGAAACACAAATTGGACAAGGAATAAAAATGAAAACACAATAGATAGAGGAAGACTCTGCCGGCTGCGGGTCACCTCCGGTTGTTGCAGCTCATCTAAGTCTCCAAGTCAACCATATTCTTGTGAAAGTACCTGTGCAATAAAAATGCACAACAAGTGTAGCATGAGTACGAAAACAACGTGTATTCAGTAAGTATCTCGCCTAACCTTAGAGAGGTAGTGACGAGAGGTCGAATTAATATCAGGTATAGTAATGAAATAAATAAGTATGAAACAGAGGGAATGTATATAACAAACGAGGATAAATCACATGGTACAATTCCCTCCTTACATTCTACTCAGATCTCAATTAGCAATTTCCTTCCGCAAAATAAAACGTATACATAGATAGGGTTTCACCCAAATAGGTTGTTATACTTCAATTAAGGGGAAGACCCCTCCGGTACACTGGCTTCTAGCCAAAAAATACGCATGATTCAATGAGGATAGTAAGTACATAGGAAATGCCGAGGCGTACGGCCCGATCCAACATAAAAGTAAATTGTGCACTGTCGAGGGTCGAACGACCCGAACCATAGATACATCTATCAATCTGTCGAGGCGAACGGCCCGCTCCCATAAGAGTGTGGTAGGAGGACTTACCCCGATCGCGAATCATACATGCAACGCAGATACATATAAGTAATAGAGTTACCCCGCTCGCGAATCATACCTGCGACTTGGGTACCCATATAAAAAAACTCACATTCAAGTAATACCTCAGGAATTCATCAGGGAATAATTAGCAAAATAAAGGATAAATTATCTTTTTAGATGAATAGGATAATGAAGTTTAACCTACCTAAATATTCATTTACTAATTCAATGATATTAGACAGTCTCGTTTTACCAACAAAGTTTTAAGTACAACAAGTAAAGCATGCTAGTGAGTCCTAGGCTACCCGGACATAAGCATAATAGTGGCTACGCACGGACTCCCGTCACTTCTTTCGTATGTAGCCCCCCACAAATAGTAGCAGATATTTAATTAGTTCACCTATGAGGACGATTCCCCCTCACAAAGTTAGAAAGGAGACTTACCTCCCTCCGAAATTCCATAACTGGCTTCCAGGCCCTTCCAACGACTCGAATTGGTGCACAACGCCCCAAAACAATCCAAATAACGACAAACCAATAAAAATATACTCTAATATTTGTTAACAGTTAAAATTATATAAACTCCCATCTCTACTCAAGGAATTGACCAAATATCCCTCGGGCCCACGCGCCCGGATTCTGCAATTTCTCGAAGACAAACTCTACCCATGTCCATACTAGCTCAAATATACAATTTACTCTACTTTCCATGCTCAAATTTGTGGCTAAAATCCAAATTACCAAATTTCTAGGTTTTCTTCAAAATTCCCAAATTTTCCACAATTTTTCATGTTCAAATCCATGCATAAACATTGTATTTAACTTGGAATGAGTAGAAAAAACTTTCCTTGACATAGATGAAGAAATTACCCTCTTGAAGCTCTCCTAAAATCGCCCCAACCATGAGAAATATAAGAGAAATGGCCAAAAATCTTGGTTTAAAACAATACACTGCCCAGGCCCTTCCACTTCGCGATCGCGGAAATACCATAACGATCACGAAGACCAATAATCAGCTGCCCCAAAACTTCTTCTTCGCGATCGCAGACATAACCACACGTTCGCGATGAACCACAATCCTGAACTACGCGATCGCATACCAAGCTTCGCGTTCGCATAGAGAGCCCAAGTGACCCCTTCGCGTTCGCGTTCGCGTTCGCGTTCACCTCCACGCGTTCGCGAAGGACAAAACCAGTAGCCTTCCAATTCCCAATTCGAGATCGCACACCAGCTCCTGCGATCGCATACGCCAAACTCAGCCCCTTAACTTTTCTTCTTCGCGATTTCCTCCCAGGGACCGCGATCGCGATGCACACCAGAAACACTAGAAGACAGCATCAGCAAAATACAAAAAAATGGCATGAAACCACCCCGAAACACATCCGAGACTCCCGGGACCCCGTCTAATCACACGACTCGGTCCCATAACATCCCACAGACTTGCTCGAGGCCTCAAATAACATCAAACAACACCGCACACAAATTCAAACTTTATGAACTTTTAAATTTCTAACTTCCACATCTGATGCCGAAACCTATCAAATCACCTTCGATTAACCCCAAATTTTGCACGCAAGTCATCTTTGACATTACGAACTTGCTCCAACTTTTGGAATCGTATTTCGACCCCGTTATCAAAATTTTGCACTTCCGGTCGGATTTCTCAAAACCTTCAAATTTCTATCTTTAGTCAAGTGACTTCAAAATGACCCACGGACATCTGAATTCACTTCCGATCGTGCTCCCAACTCTAGAATCACCATACAAAGCTATTCCCATACTCGGAATCCCAAACGGACATCTATAACACTGAAATGCCTTGCATACCAAATATATGAAATTCTTCTAAAATGCTATCTTCCATAATATGCGCCGAAACGCTCCGAGATTATCCAAAGCCCGATCCGGACATATGCCAAATTCCGAAATCAACATACGAACCTGAAGGAACCTTCAAATCCTGATTCAGAGGTCGTTTACTCAAAATTCCAATCTTAGTTGATTCTTCCAACTTAAGTCTTCCGAAATGAGAATTGCCTTTCCAAATCCATCTGAACTTCCTGCATTTCAACTCCGACCCTACCTACGAGTCATAGTACCAGAGAAGAAGCTTCTCATGACTTCAAACCGCTGAACGACGCGCTAGAGGTCAAAACGACCGGTCGGGTCGTTACACTTTTCTACCCAATGACATTAGCAGAACTATATAGCTACCCACCCTATTTCACTAGCCATCCCCAATATTTGTTTACAATAATTATTACAAACCAGCTGAATAAACAACATAAATAGGTTAAAAAAAGAGAAGAAGTTAAGCTATAGGGAGCCTGAAGCATGACCAAATGTATTCTGAAGATACCAAACTTTCCATAACCTCAAATGCCCAAAGTCTCATAGACAATCCCCATGTTCGGGTGTGTCATAGTTTCCTAAGGACCTCAAGGATCTCGGGCAGTGCTCACACCCATATTTCATAACAGGAACTGAGTAAGTGTAGTGTGGAAGGGCCAACCCCTGAGTGTCATAGTTCAGAGGGATCTCACAAGGAACACAAGGAAGTCACACACTGGAGGGGCAAAACCTAAGGACTTAAGAGTAGAGTGAGAGTGCTTGACATAGTTTTGAAAAGGGTTTGGTATGAAAAACAGTACTAGAAAGGACTCATTTAAGTAAAGAAGTCTTATAAAATGTAGGAGTTTCTTAGTAGTAAAATAAGTTAAGTAAGAACACTGTACACTTGAGGAATCAAACAGAACAATAGAAGGAACTCAAAGCAAACAGAATTAACAACATGATACATGGTCTGAGGACGTCATCCCTAACCATCCAAAGACAACTCTCATAGTCCAAAGGGAACCTGTATCATCTTTAATTGTCTGCACAATATATTCTTGTAGTATTCTTACATGCAGGTGACCCGGCTAGCAACTGCTATCCCAGCAGGAGCGATCCCGCTCCAATTCCCTCAACTATATCAAACAAGATATCCCTTCATAAACTGTTCATTCGCTCATCCCTAGATATTGCGTCTGTTCTTGCAATGACTTCACCGATATATCTCGTCGATGAATTCGGAACTACATACGACTTGATTCTTGTAAAACATGGATATGTAGGCAGTCAGGAGCCAGAGTGCGGCTTAAATCCCTCAAACCGTTTCACTCGGTCAAAATTGGCCATCATATCTTTACCCGACAACTCTCTTCCGGGTAAATAGGGGAAGCTGTTGATACCCAATTTTTTCCCAAAATATTTTAAAGTCGCATATATACCTTAAAAATCATGCATTAATAGCAATCGGTGTATTTCAATAATTTTTTCTACATTTTTATTAATTTGTCAAGTATTTTATTTCCAATAAATAATTATAAAATTGCATAAAATGATTTCAAAAATATTTCTTGATTGAATTTATTATTTATGGTCCTATTAAAACCAAACTTATTCCATAAATAGCCAAATTGGCACCTTTTGGCTACAATTGCACTAACTTTGCAATTATAGCCCATGCATATAATTTTGTACTATTTTCTACCAGAAATCAATCCTTTATCTTTATGAATACCAAACAATCATTTTTAAATTATTTCCATGCATAGAATTATTTTTTATAATTAGTAGTTATGTTATAAATTATTTTTGACTAATTTAATTCGGGTATTTATCAAATAGCCTATTTCTATTTCTATTTATGCCTAAATTAACCAACCAACCCCTTACTAAACCAGCCCAAACACTTAATTAGGCCAGCCCAAAGACCCTGGCCCAAACCCCTACCTACATGACCCAATGCTGATTAAATCTTGGCCATTGATATATTTTGATAAACGACTCGGATTTGTTCTTTTGCTAATTAACCTAACACCTATACCCCCCAAACCCCTCATTCTCTCATCCTTACCGCCGTCACCCCTCATTCTCTCTCAAGATCCATCTGCTCTAACCCTAATCCTCTTCGCCGGTTGCTTGCTCGCCGTTAACAATGGTGGCTCACTACCACTCCCAGCCTCAGCGACTCCCCCATGACCGGATTCTTGCTGTCTCGAGGTCCTCTGTGGTTGTTCACTCACTACCAGCCTCAATGGTTGTTCACTCACACCCCATGGCCTGTTCTCACCATTCTCAGGCCACCATGGCTCGATTGAGTAAGATCTTCATGTTTTCTTGTTAGACCTACGGTTTCTAAGTCGGTCTCTCTCTATATCTGGGTTATCTCTCTTAATACCCTAACTTCATCTCTTAGCTATTTAGATCTATAACGAATCTGATAATATTTGAGCTATTTTACATGTTTTATATCAAAACTTTTATGATTTTTGAAGCGTCTCTTCATCTTATATTCTAGGGTTTCTGAAACTTCTATTCAAAATGATTTTATCTGATTATAAGTGTTATTCTATGATTATTATTATGTTTAAAGAATTTTTATAAAAGTTCTCTCTCAGCCTAACTATATATGTGGAAAATCCCTCATTTTTTGGCTTTAGTCTTGGATTCTGAGTTCATTCTTGCTAAACTTTTCATTCAATTTGTCTTGCTAAGTTGTTCATTTGAGGTCGTGGAACCATGGTTTTCCGTCCGCTTCTTCTTCAACATAGGCACAATATGCTGGCTGGCTATGGATCTTTACTGGAATATGGTCAATGAAGTTCTTATCTCGATGTTGTATCATGGATGATAGAGTGGCCAGTTCATCGGTAAACTCGTTCTGAATTCTTGGGACGTGCCAGAATTCTGTCTTTGTGAACCTCTTTCTCAATTCCCGCACATGGTGTAGATACGACAATATCTTGTAATTCTTGGTAGCCCATTCTCCCTGTACCTGGTGTATAAGCAAATCTGAGTCACCAATTACCAGCAGCTCCTGAATATTAATGTCAATGGCCATTTTGAGCCCTAAGATGCAGGCTTCGTATTTCGCCATATTGTTGGTGCAGGGAAATCTGAGTTTGGCAGATACTAGGTAATGTTCACCAGTTTCCGATACCAAGACTGCTCCAATACTGACTCCTTTGAAATTGGCTGCTCCATCGAAGAACATTCTCCAACCATCATAGGATTCTGCAATGTCTTCTCCTAAGAACAACACCTCTTCATCGGGAAAATACATTTTCAGGGGTTCGTATTCTCCATCCACAGGGTTCTCAGAAAGATGATCCGCCAATGCCTGTCCCTTGGCTGCCTTCTGAGTCACATAAACAATATCAAACTCACTCAGCAAGATTTTCCACTTAGCCAGCTTGACAGTTGGAATGGGCTTCTGAAAGATATATTTCAAGGGATCCATCCTTGATATGAGGTATGTTGTGTAGGCACAGAAGTAGTGCCTCAACTTCTGGGCTACCAAGGTTAGAGCACAACAGGTACGTTCGGGTAGAGAATACCGAGCCTCATATGAAGTGAACTTCTTACTTAGATAATAGATAGCTTGTTCCTCCCATCCTGTCTCGTCGTGCTTCCCCAGAACACAGCCTGTCACGACCCAAAATCCCACCTTCGGGCCATGACTGCGTCTAACATTGAACGCGCTAGACAATCCAACGTTTGAACTAAATAAAACTCATTAACAACTAAAGCGAACAAGATAACTAAGGCATCGATGGCCCACAATATGAAGGTTATCAAATTACCAAAAATAATATAGCAACTTCGAAATAAATCCCATATACAAATCCCAGAACTGGTGTCACATACTCACGAACTGTCTAAGTGATTACTAAAACAAAGGTCTGAAAATAAGTACATAGGACTGTCTTTGAAATATAAAGTAAGACAGAGCTAAAAGTGAAGAGTAGAAGGTGACGCCAAGTCCCACGAACGTCTGCGGGTCTACCTCGATGTCTCATGTATGAACTAATGAGATGCTCCGACCGTCAGTGATCACCGGGTCTGGCTGCGTAGTCTGCACAACATAAAGAAGTGTAGGTGTAGCATCAGTACAACCGACCCCATGTACTGAGTAAGTGCCGAGCCTAACCTCGACGAAGTAGTGACGAGGCTAGGACCGACAACAATATATGTACTTGTGCAATTCTATATAATAACAAGAATAAAATGTCGACGGAAATAAGCAAGTAAGACAGGTACGGGCAGAACATGTTGGGGGTAAAAGGGGCAACAAAATGCTAGCACGGTAGAACAGGGTAATAACTGA
>ML249795.1:0-17572 GCA_005239495.1 Nicotiana undulata
ATATATATATATATATATATATATATATATATATATATATATATATATATATATATAAAGTTGTAAAGGCAAATGAAAGGCTATATTTAAACTACTATTTTTCTCTGATCTAAAATAAAATATTCTTTCTCTCAGACAAACATGTGGGAACTTTCTTGCCTGCTGATTAAAAGAATATTCTGAAGATATACATGTTGATAATTATTTTATAAATTAAATTATTTGACATTATTACAAAGCCCCATAAAGTATGTTCAAGTTTCAATTACAGGAATAATTAATTTGGACAATACTATTTTTTATTGTACAATAAATCATTTTATGAATTTCTTGAACTTTATAAGGATTATTATTTGACTAAGTTATTCCTCAGATATTGTCAAGTTACTCATTATTTTTCCTCAGAATGTTGAGATCATTTTATTGAAGTATGTGTAGAACTGAAAAAACAATTAATTACTTTAACTTTTTTGTGGCTATAACAATAATAATTTCAAATGAAGGGAGTAATACTGTTTTTTTGCTTTGCTCTCTTAATATATATATATATATATATATATATATATATATATATATATATATATATTAATTCTTAAACAATATTGGTAAAAAATTTAATCTACTCCTATGTAGCGGCAGATGAAGGATTTAAACTCTGTGGGCAACTTTTAAGATTTTTAGCATTGAATCCATTATATTTTTGAAGTTATAAGTTCATATCTATTTTTCTTTTAGCTTGTCGGCAGAACACTACATTCGCCCCTGCTCCGGATTGTGAATGACTGTGTAATGAGGAAGGAAATAGTGGCCATAATAAAGGCTACTTGCGTGTAGGGTTCGACTGAACTTAGCAGCATTTGTTCAAATAGTGTATTTGACTTTGGAGCAATGGTAAATTGTCTCCATGTGATTTATAGGTTACGATTTCGAGCCATAAAAGCATTCACTAATACTTGCATTAGGGTAAGTCGTCTACGCTTCGGGGTGTTGTTCTTCCCCGAACCTTGCATGAACTCAGTACCCCTGTTGGGGTGGCTTTAGGGTATGAGTTATAATTTACCTAAATATACTCTAATTAATTTCATAGCTTCCCTTCATCACTTTCAAAAGTTGCTTTCAAGAACCAAATGTGCATATTTTTATTCAATATAAGAGGCTACCATATTGAATGAAGAAAACACAAGACTACAGCAATTAATTGGTACAAGACTAGACTTCAATTTGACATTCAAAAAAGGTATACTTTTTGCCTTTTTGTAAAACACCAAAACTACCAAGTAGCTATCTTGGACTTTTTCAAACTATCCCACTAATTTTCGTATGTATAATTTCACAATTTTGTGCACTTTCTGTGCCTTTGACTAAGAAAAAAAACAGTCTTATCCTACCCCATGCGATGTATCTATTTAAAGTTGTTAAATATTTATAAGATCGCTTTTATATTTTATATAAGTAAAATATTACTTATTATAAAAGGGTTATCTATAGAGATTTTTTGATAATATGATAGTGTACAAATCTACTAAGGATTTATTGGACAGTCTCTCTATCATACATTGTGGGGGTAAGACCTGCATACACCCGATTATTTCGAGACATTGCTAGTGAAATTTCACTAGGTTTGTGATTGTTGAAGTTATTAATGATGGTGTAATATTCTCTTTTATAATGTCGAAATATATAAATTAAACTCGAAAACATATTACCATGTATGAACACAAAACTATGCTTTGCATGGTCATTATTGCAAACAATTAAGAAAGACCTAATATATTGTCATTTGTAGTTTCACACAATAAACGTTGAATGAAAAAGATATAGTTCTTTTTCCCTCTTCTCTTATTTTCCAATATTAAATTATGGTGACTATCGGTATGTTTAGTCAGGCGGCGACCGTCGGGAGAAATTTAAAAATAGCTAGATTTATAAGTGGTCATTCAAAAATAACCACAATTTCAAAAGTAATAGAAATTTAGCCATTTTTCATGTAAAGATAAATTTGAGCAAAAGCACTGTTTAAAATCTGGAAAATACTCCAGCATATTGTACTGGAGTTCCAGCATAAGTATATCGGAACTCCTACATGTTATACTAGAGTTCCAGCATAAGTATACAAGAACTCCAATATATTTATATTGGAGTTCCAGCAAAGCATAATATGCTGGAAGCAGTGGCGGAGGCAGGATCTCCACGAAGGGTGTTCAAAAAAGTTTTTTGTAGCTAGTGAAATTGAACCTACAACCTTATAACAATTTTGAGTCCCCTTGACCACTAAACTACATTTCTGAGTTGTGTTAAAGGGGTTCAAAACTTAATATATAAAAGTAAAAAACGGATTTTTCCTTATATATACCGTCTAATTTTTCGGCGAAGGGGTTCGGGTGAACCCCCCCCCCCCTAAATCCGCCCCTGGCTGGAAGTTTATACAAATGTGCTCGAATCTCCAGTATATTATACTGGAACTTTCCGCGTGTTGAGTTCCAGCATAATATGTTGGAAGTTCATACATAGGTGCACCGAACTCCAGTATATTATGTTAGACCAGTCTCTGTTGCACTAAAATAGTAGAATTTTTTTAATGACTTAGCAAATGCTGACTATTTTTAAATGATCAATCCGAAAACTGGCCAGCTCATTCTATTTTTACGGGGCAGTTAGGTCGCCTATTTTGATTTTTGGACACACAAAGCACAAACTCGTCCAGTTCTACTACTACTACTACAATTATAGGATCATTTTTCCATATAAATTCACTTCCAGTTAGACACGATAAATCTTATTACCATTTGAGAAGATTCTTTCTACTTTTGGATGATAGACTTATATTAATGTCAAGTGGACTTTTTGCTAGGCAAAATTTTACATGGTTTTAATGCTATTGGCCAACATGCCGTGGTATTGTTGTAGGGACAAATGTGAAGTCATTGGTGATTTAAAATATAAAGAAAAAGAAAAAAAGAGCAGTCAATAAATGAGAACACATGCATGGTCTTATAATAAATTCTCAATAGGCTGACTAATAAAGATGAAATTATTAGTATGCCAAATCTCACTGTCTCACCACATTTTTCACGAACAAACCAAATAACCGTGTTATCAGAAGACTACAAGAAAAGGAACCGTGTTAGAATTTTTGCGACGGTTTAACGACAAATTTTGGAAAGAAACCGCGTAGCCAATCAACTGAGCTGCTAAGATTCCCCGGTTATAAGCTATTTGTCGACAAAGTTCACAAGTAATTCTATATTTTTGTCGTATACCAGTTCAAGTCGTGAAAATAGTCTTTTGCAAAAATATAAGATAATAATGAGTACATAAGATTTAATATAGTCACGCCATTCGTTATATTTTGCGCATAACGAAAGCTTAATGTACTGGACTACCTTATGCTAGTCAAGTTTCCAAATTCTTTACCACGATTAGAATCGCAAAATTACTTTTTTGTCTAAAGTGAATGCATTTTTCTCATACTGTCCAAAACCGTTAAAGTATTTTGAGATTGAAGTTTGATATTCAATGTAAAAAACTAACTCGTACACCAAAACATTGATTTGGTGAAGTTTAGACAAGACCAGAATCTATCATTTTCATTTTCAGCAAATGTAACTAAAACTTAATACTTATATGTTTTTATCTCCTTAGATAGCTGCGCCAAATCATTCAAATAATCTTGTGGGGGATTCTCTATTTGTCACAGTCCAAAATTCACAATACATATTGTTCACTTTAGCTTAAATTTTTTTTTATATGAATTTATTTCTCTAGTGGTGCTATATCGAATCCTAATACATGTGTACTATAACTAACAAGCTTGTGTTGTAGCGTAAGTACTCCTTCATTCTTAATCAGAGGTTTCAGGTTTGAATCTCTAGGTATGGAGTCACTTTTGTTAGGGAACGCTTTATCCCCTAATGTGCGACTTTCCGACGAGAATCCGAATTTAGTCAGGCCCCAATGTGAGTACCGAAAATCTGATGGAAAACCAAAAAAAAATGTGTACTATATGAACATGTATATATACCTTATATATATAAATGCCCTTGAAAATAGATGTATACAGTGGATATCGGGGCTATCAGATTTCCTTCGTAAATCGAAAGCATTATGTCACATCAAAAGGCTAGGACGTCGAGTCCGGAACCGAGATTGCTTTCCAGATCGAGGCTTACATCGATAATCGAGGTCGGAAAAGGGCATACTCCCATAATGACGCATGTACAACTCAATAACGGAAAGGGTGAAATATCTGCGACGGGTCGAGGATCGTGGCATGAATTTCGGAGTGTATTGACCTTCGGCGATTAATCAGTTGTTTATATGATTTCCTACTATAATTAGAAGTGTACCTTATTTAGAACTCCTCTATTATATAAAGAGGAATCCCATTGATTTGTAAGGATCATCAGTATTCACTGATAAGAATACACACATCCGTTTCTCTCTTAATTTTACTAACTTTTCATCAAAATTGTTCCATTCTTTATTGTTCTTATTATCCAACCTCGAGACTATCTCGAATCGAGGTTGAGGCATTGCTTGCGGACCGGTTTGATTTATTTTGTTGTCCAATTTATCTATCTAATTCATTGTTTATCAATTGGTATTGGATTAAATCACATATCCTTAAAACCACAATATAAGTTTAATAATTACTCGATTTTTAGGGTAAAGAGTTTGGTGCCCACCGTGGGGCTAAGGATAATAGTGATTGTTCAGTACTGATTCTGGTAAAACACACTATTTTACGCTTGTTCATGTCAAATATTTTTGCTTTCAGGTTAAAACATGTCAAACTCACAAAACACATCCACTTACGGTGACAATGGCCTCGGATTCCACGGTAAAAACGAGAATGTGATTGCTCCAGGAGTCGAGGTGCCACAGGATAATCTCGGGGGAGTACTGTTTTCCAACCAAGTCGATGTCAGTTCGTACGTTGCTCTAAATGCGGACCTAGGCACAGATCTCGATGGAAGTGTACGCAGAGAAGGTCGATCTTGTGGCCAAAAAACACATGACAAAGGAGACGAAGGAGTCAGTCTCCAAGTGGTATTCGAAATGCTTCAAGCTCAGCAAAACGCCATTGCTCAGTTACAAAATCAACACAGGGTCGAGCCAGAAGCTACTCGCCGAATCGAGCCAGTACCGGAAAGGTCGAATGGTAACGAATCGGGGACTAATCCTACGATAATGAAAATGCTCGAGGAGCTCACCAAAAGAATTAAATCAGGGGAGTAAAAAAGTGGAGACATACAACTCCAGAGTTGATCAAATACAAGGGGAACCTCCAATCTTGAAAGGGATGGACTCCAAGAAGTTTGTACAAAAGTCGTTTCCTCCAAGTGCGACTCCGAAGCCTATTCCAAAGAAGTTTTGTATGCCATACATACCCAAATATAATGGGACCACCGATCCCAACGAGCATGTTACTTCCTATACATGCGCTATCAAGGGTGACTATTTAGAAGATGATGAAATCCAGTCTGTGTTGTTGAAAAAGTTCGGAGAGACCTTGTCGAAGAGAGCAATGATCTGGTATCACAACCTACCACCAAATTCCATCGACTCATTTGGAATGTTAGTAAATTCTTTCGTAAAGTCGCACGTCGAGGCCATAAAGGTCGCAACAAGGAAATCAGATCTTTTCAAGGTAAGACAAAAGGATAATGAAATACTGAGGGAGTTCGCGTCCCGGTTTCAAATGGAGTGCATGGAGTTGCCACCGGTCACAGATGATTGGTCCGTTCAAGCTTTCACCCAAGGGTTGAATTAACGGAGTTCGATAACATCACGTCAGTTGAAACAAAATTTGATCGAGTATCCGGTTGTAACTTGGGCAGATGTACATAACTAATATCAATCGAAGATCAGGGTCGAGGACGACCAACTTGGATCCCTTGTCGGTTCAGTACATCCAAACAGGTTGGCAGTTAAAAATCAGAGGGACGTCAATAGGGAGCCAAGGTCGAACAGAGATCGATATAAACCATACACCGCAAATCGAATGAAAAATGGCCCGGGACGCAATTTCTTCTGGAATGATCGAAGAAGTGATGGAGGACAGAGTTCTCGGGGACTTATGAGGAAAAGTGGTTTTGACAAATATGTCTACCCCACAGAGGCACCTCGGTTATCGTATATAACTTTAGCATTGATGCACCAAGCATTGTATCGGCAATCTGAAGGATCAAAGATACTAGGTGGCCCGGACCCGTACAGAGCGAACCTTCCCATAGAAACCTAATTTGATGTGCAAGTATCATGGAACTCATGGTAACAGGACCGAATATTGCAGGCAATTAAGGGAGGAGGTAGCCCGTCTATTCAACGAGGGCCACCTTCGAGAGTTCCTCAGCGATCGATCCAAAAATCATTTCAGAGAAAGGGACGCCAACAGAAAAAATGAACAGGAGGAACCCCAGCATGTCATTCATATGATCGTCGGTGGGGTCGACATTCCACAAGGACCCATATTCAAACGCATTAAAGTATCAATCACTAGGGAAAAACAAACTTGAGATTATATATCAGAAGGCACCTTATCATTCAACGACGAAGAAGCAAAAGAAATTTCTCAGCCCCACAATGACACTCTGGTAATTTCTATCTTATTAAATAAAGTGCAAGTTAAGCGTGTTTTAGTGGATCCAGGTAGCTCGGCAAATATCATCTAATCGAGGGTCGTGGAGCAGCTCGGCCTACAGGATCAAATCGTGCATGCAGCTCGGATCTTAAACGGCTTTAATATGGTCGGTGAAACAACTAAAGGAAAGATTATTCTATCGGTGAACGTGGCTGGAACCATTCAAGATACCAAGTTCTACGTAATCGAAGGCGACATGAGGTACAATGCCCTACTCGGAAGGCCTTGGATCCACAACATGAGGGCATTCCCCTCGACTTTCCACCAAATGATGAAATTCCCGACTTCAGACGGTGCAAAAACAATGTACGGGGAACAACATAATGCAAAGGAAATATTTGTGGTCGATGAGGTAACACCGAAGTCGACGTTATCAACCTCGAAAAAGACAAACATCAAAGGTAAACAGGAAGCCAAATAGCAATCACTGCCACCAGCCTCGACCGAATCGGGGAAGCAGGATATAGAAGAAAAAGATGAGGATTTCCTTACCCCTCGAAATTTTATTGTTCCCGAAGATTCCGACGCCACCAAACAACGGTCGAAAAGCTGGAACAGGCTATACTGATCGAGTACCTCCCCGAGCGAAAGGTATACCTGGGAACGGGATTAGCCCCTGAACTCATGAAAATGCTTATTCAATTTCGTATTGATAACATAGATTGTTTTGCTTGGTCCCATTTAGACATGACATGGATCCTACCAGAAATAACAATGCATCGACTAAGCCTAGACCCTAAGTTAAGACCGGTGAATCAAAAGAGGAGACCCCAGTCCGAGGTAATGCACACATTCATAAAGGACGAAGTAACTAAACTTCTCAAAATAGGGTCCATTCGGGAGGTAAAATATCACGATGGTTAGACAATGTAGTCGTACTCCCTAGAAAAGGGAACAAACTTAGAACATGTGTAGATTATAAGGATTTAAACAAGGCATGCCCCCAAAAACTCTTTTCCACCGCCTAACATCTATCGCATGATTGACGCCACGGCCGGCCACGAGATCCTTACTTTTTACGATGCCTATTCCATGTACAATCAAATTCAAATGAACCTGGAAGACCAAGAAAAGACTTTATTTATCACCAAATATGGAACATATTGTTATAATGTAATGCCCTTCGGGCTAAAAAATGCAAGAGCTACTTACCAACGCCTAGTAAATAAAATGTTCGAAGAACAAATAGGCAAGTCAATGGAAGTATATATTGATGACATGCTAGTTAAGTCCCTGCACACAGAGGATCATTTCCCTCATTTACAGGAAACGCTCGAGATTTTAAGGAAATATAACATAAAGCTCAACCCTGAGAAATGTGCTTTCGGGGTCAAATCGGGCAAGTTCCTTGGCTTCATGGTGTCGAATCGGGGGATTGAGATCAACCCCGATAAAATCAAGGCCATCGAAGACATCACCGTCGTGGACAATTTCAAAGTCGTGTAGAGGCTGACTGGACGAATAGTTGTCTTAGGTCGATTCATCTCGAGGTCATCGGGTCAAAGCCACAGATTTTTCTCTCTCCTCAAAAAGAAGAACGATTTCGCCTGCATACCATAATGCCAACAGGCATTAGAGGAATTGAAGCGATACCTATCGAGCCCATCACTGCTTCATACTCCAAAGGTAGATGAGAAACTTTACTTGTACTTGGCAGTATCGAAAATCGCGGTAAGTGGTGACCTAGTTCGAGAAGAGAAAGGTACGCAATTTCCTATTTATTATGTAAGTCAAACCTTAGGAGAAGCAGAAACTAGATATCCACACTTAGAGAAATTGGCACTTGCACTGACAGGCGCTTCTAGAAAGTTAAAACCATACTTTCAGTGTCACCCCACATGTGTATTAACCACTTACCCACTTCGTAATATTTTGCACAAGCCCGAACTGTCGGGCCGATTGGCAAATGGGTCGTCGAATTCAATGAGTACGATATCGGATATCAACCCCGAACGGCCATCAAGCCTCAAATTTTAGTGGACTTCGTGGCCGATTTTACGCCAACCCTCGTACCCGAAGTTGATATGGAACTCTTGTTAAAATCGGGTACATCATCGGGAGTATGGACCCTTTTCACAGACGGTGCTTCGAATGTGAAGGGGTTCGGGCTAGGCATCGTTTTGAAGCCGCCCACAGGTAACACTATTATGCAATCTATCAAAACTTCTAAGTTGACTAACAATCACGTCGAGTACAAGGCCATGATTGTAGGTCTCGATCTAGATAAAAGCTTGGGAGCAGAAGTTATTGAATCCAAGTGTGAATCGTTACTGGTGGTGAACTAAGTAAACAAAACCTTCGAAGTTCGGGAGGATAGAATGCAAAGGTATTTGGACAAGCTGCAGGTAACTTTGCACAGTTTCAAAGAATGGACTTTACAGCACGTACCAAGAGAACAAAACAGTGAGGTTGATGCGCTTGCGAATTTGGGGTCATCGGTCGAGGAGGATGAGATCAGCTCGGGGACTGTCGCTCAACTCTCGAGATCCGTGATAGAGGAAGGTCATACCAAGATAAACTCTACAAGATTAACCTTGGATTGGAGGAATAAATATATTGAGTACTTAAAAAACAGAAAGCTCCCATCGGACCCTAAAGAATCGAGGGCCCTAAGAACCAAAGTTGCTCGATTCACATTGGCTGAAGATGGAACATTATACAGGAGAACATTCGACGAACCATTGGCAGTATGTTTGGGAACAAGGGACACCGATTATGTTCTACGAGAGGTCCATAAAGGCACTTGTGGGGACCGCTCCGGTGCCGAATCACTCATTCTTAAAGTCATTAGAGCAGGATACTACCGGATAACATGGAAAGAGATGCTAAGGAGTTTGTTTGAAAATGTGATAAATGTCAAAGGTTTGCACCAATGATCCACCAGCCTGAAGAACAACTTCATTCGGTCCTATCCCCATAGCCACTCATGAAATGGGGGATGGATATCGTCGGTCCTCTGCCATCGGCCCCAAGTAAAGCTAAGTTCATTTTATTTATGACTGGCTATTTCTCTAAATGGGTTGAAGCACATGCTTTTGAGAAAGTCAGAGAGAAAGAGGTTAAAGACTTCATCTGGGATCACATCCTCAACCTATTGATATTGGAAGACCCAACGGATTCTTCCAATGTATCATTTCTGGGTCCAATGGAATTCATAGGTATAGGAAGAAGCCCTATCAAATAGAGATTTTTTCTTTCGAACATATTTCGATTGTTAATACGATACGCCGAAATAGTGTGTGACAATAGAAAACAACTTATCGGCAGCAAAGTGTTGAAATTTCTCGAAGACCAAAAAATAAAAAGGATATTATCGACGTCGTATCATCCTAGTGGGAACGGACAGGCCGAATAGACGAACAAGACTATCACTCAAAACCTAAAGAAAAGTCTGAACGAAGCTAAGGGGAAATGGATAGAAATTTTACCCGAAGTCCTTAGGGCATATCGAACAACATCGAAGTCCAGTACGGGGGCAACTATGTTCTCCTTAGTATATGGCTCCGAAGCCTTGATTCCGGTCGAAGTGGGTGAACCCAGTGCCATATTTCGACATACTACAAAAGAATCAAATCACGAGGCTGTGAATACCAGCCTCGAATTATTGGATGAAAAATGAGAAGCCGCACTCGTTCGAATGGCTGCACTAAAACAACGAATCGAGAGATACTACAATAGAAGAACCAATCTTCGCCACTTCAGAGACGAGGACTTAGTCCTAAGGAAAATCACCATCAATACTCGAGATCCTAATGAAGCGAAGCTCGACCCAAATTGGGGAGGACCCAACCAAGTCCTCGACATCGTCGGAAAGGGGTCTTATAATCTTGGCACGATGGACGGCGAACAACTGACAAATAATTAGAACATATCACTTCTCAAACGATATTATTGCTAATGTAAGATTTCCCCCCTTTTTCATTTATATATTCGATACTAACTTGCTCCATGTGTTCGATCAAAGACATTGAGACCTCAGGTTTTAAAGCACGTGTTGCACTCTTTTTCCCTTAGATCGATTTTTGTCCCAAATGGGTTTTTCCGGCGTGATTTTTAACAAGGAAACAATTATGTGCTACCTAGGGACAATTCAACGGTATCCAAGGCTTCTTTACAATCAACCTCGAATACTGAGGGGAATCACCCGCAGATGTTATATTTTCGAGGAAAGTACTTCGTGTCAAAGGGTCTCGATAGGGAAACTTTGTATTGGGCCAAACGGTCAAGTGAACCGTGTCCATATAGATTAGTCTAACCCCAAAGGCAAAACATGTACGCATGTATAAATTATTCAAAGAAGCATTCTTTCCTTATCAAATATTTTGTGTCTCAAAGAAAACTTACTACTATACGAGTTCCATGCTTATGATTTTGTGAAAGATGGCTCAAGGGAAAAGTACAATTACACCTCGAACAGTAAAAGGCTCAAGGGCCAAGTGTAAATACACCTCAAGTACTTGGGGACATTCGTCGACAATCGACATGTTTGAATTATTTAAAGACCTCAAAGAGGCACCCCTCGACTTATAGGCCAAGGCCATCATTCTCGGGGACTAACGCTTCGAACAAGTTCAAAGTGCTACTGGGAAATAAGCCCAAGACGCATACCCAAAGGCTATGGCCAAACTAATACGGCTCGAAACGTCTGAATCCCACGATAAAAACAGGCCTTCAAAATCTTTAAAAATCGATTAAAAAAGGCTACCCTCAAAAAAATAATCAAAAGGGCTTCGATAAAATTAGCCCTCGAAAAACCTTAAGAGATATCAAGTTATTATACCACAAACATGCTAAGGCATAAAAAAACAAAGGGGTTTTGATCGACGTTGAACCTTCAAAAAAACCAATTGACAAAAAATACATGTTAAGACATAAAGAAATTTTTACTAAGTCTTTAAGCCGAAAGAGGGAAAAACTAGCCATCAGTTAGAGGGCATGTCGGCCCAATTTAAAGAGCATAAGGGCCAATACACTTATAGTTCGAGATCTTGTTCTCGCTCAATTCGAACCTGAGGGTTCGACTATTCCGAGCCCAAATAAAAAATTGACTTGACTATGGCTCGGGGACTCGTCATTATTCGACACAAACCTTAAAGGGTCTATGCTACAAGTTCGAACGTTATTCGAACTCGACTGTGGTGATTTCGATGAAGCCATCCAAAACCAAAATCTCGAACGCACCATTCAAGGCATAAAATTGTGCTTAAGTTTTACAAGGCACAAAACGTGTTTGAACATAAAAATTGAGAAGGCATGCAAAAGAAAGTTTTCTTTATATATTGATGAAGAAGGATATGTACAAGAGACCGGCAAAGGTCTTACAAAAAAGAAAAAGAAACTAAGTCCTAACTACGGCCAGGGTCGACCTCTTCATCGGGGGCAGCTTCTCCGTCGGCCCCCTCACCATTGTCAGATCCTCCTCGACTACCTTCATGTTCATCATCGGAGGAGGTGAGCATCCTGGCATCGACTTCAAGCGCCTCGGGTTGGGCTATCTCCTCAGATAGGTCAAAACCTCGAGCGTGGATTTCTTCGAGGGTCTCCCTCCAGTATCGGCACTTCGTCAAGTTATTATTCCATCACTCGCAATCAGAAGCATCCCTTAGTTGTGTTTGAGTAGCCTAGGTATCGGCCAGGTAGACGGCTATAGACTTGTCAGACAAGACCTTCGTCTTCTCGACCTCCGCCTTGGCCTCAGCAAGCTTGGCTTCAAGCTCATCGATCATTTTGGCCTGGGCTGAGCTTTTCTCTTTAGTGCTTCGAAGTTGAACCTCGATCGATGATAATTTGGCCGAGGTGGCCTCTTTTTCCGCAGTGAGGCGGTCCGTGTTCTCCTTCCACCGATCACAATCAGCTTTCACTTGATCGACTTTCCCCCAGACTAGCTCGATCCTTTCCACCTTTTGTTGCAGCTGAGATATTAAAGTATTAGCCTCCACAGTTGGGTTGAGTCCATAATTTTTCAAAAGGATAGTTACCTTCTCGGCCTCTTCCATACGAGCCTTGGCCAAATCCGCTCGAAGGTCCTTTAGCGCTTCATCCTTTTGGCCGCATATAAGCTTTAAAGAACTCCTCTCCTCTGAGATTCTGTGGAGTTCGGCCTCACACTGGCTCAGGTCATCTTGAGACTTGGTAAAGGCTTATTCAAAAAGAAAAAAAATACAAGCGAGACTTAAGATAAAAGAGTAAGAAAAGTAATTGCAGCAACTAATGCTTACCCGAGATAGGAGACGTTGGGCCTCTTCGAAGAGAATGGAAGCGTCGTTGAGGTCGGAGGCATCATCGACCCCAGTGAAGCAATCCCGGAAGGGATCACCTACACCAAATATTTTGCCTTTGTCGGGGTCTCTATGTCCCGAGCCTCTCTTATTGTCTCCTCAAAGTAAGTTGGGAGAGAAGGCGAATGACCTACTATAATGGCCCGGAGCAAGTCACTCGGGGCGCTCTGATCGTCCCTCGGGGTTTCATAACCGGCCTCGTACGGTATGTTTACAGATTGTCGAGAAATGATCTCGACCTTAGGCGATTCGGGGTCGTCACCCGAACCGTTTTTGGAAGCCCCCTCATCATGAGGCTTGTTCTCAGTAGCCGCCTCCGGCTCTGAAGGTTTGGTGGCCTCGACGGCTTTCTTGGGTCGGGCCACCAGCGTCGAGGCGTCGTTCTCTTCTTCTTCTTCTTCTTCTTCTTCTTCTTCGTCTCTCAGGCTTCGCACTGAATCCACCGTGAGAGCAATAACATTCCTCCTGATCCTTTGACGTTTGAGCTTAGGGTCCTCGGACAACGAGGCTCCTTTCCATTTCTTGTCTTTCCCCGGCTTCGAAACCGGGTACTTGGCTTCTTCCTCGCTGCTCAGAGGCCTCAATATTGCATATTTGGTTAGGACTGCACGAAAGAGACTTAGTAATAAATAAAGGTACAGAAAGTATTTCCAAATATAATGAAGAATATATTTGCCATGGTTCTTTGCCTCCCATCTGTCATTCGCCAAATCACGCCATGCGCGCTCGGCATGGGAGGAAATCGAGGCTAACTTTTGAACCCAGTCTTCAAGGACGGGGACCGCAAGAGGCATCCATGCAACGACTAGATAGCAAATGAGAACGTTATACGAAGCAAAAGCAGGTACGAAGAATAATGGGTAATACATTACTTACGATTTGGGTTCCATTCCTCGGGGAATGGTATTTTCTCCTTCGAGATGATGTCGCAAGTTCTTACCCGGATGAACCGGTTCATCCAACCCCGATCTTTATCATCGTCGATGCTCACAAACAAGGCATTCGTTGCTCGGCGTTGGACCTTGATCAGTCCTTGGTAAAGTCGAGGTTGGTACAACCGCATGAGGTGGCTAAGGGTGAACTCCTATCCCTCGGCCTTGCTAGAGAAGAAGCGCAACATAATCAAAATGCACCAGAACGAGGGGTGAACTTGAATGAGGGTGAGCCGGTATCTTTTGCGAAAATCGACGATCACGGGGTCGAGGGGACCCAATGTGAAGGGGTAAGTGTAAACACTTAAAAAACCCTCCACGTGGTAGTAATGCTCTCTTCAAGAACGGGGATTTGTACCACAACCTCGGGACTCCAGTTACAGTCCCCCTTCATGGCTTCAAGGTGGCTCGTCATTATGGAGTAGATGTACCTCGACACATGCTCACATCGGCCTGGGACCGATGAAGGGTTCTCGTTTTTGAACTGAGATTTTAAAGTGCATGGGCCAAGAACGTACTCATGAGGAAGCGGTTGCACCGTGTTTTGTCACCGACCGGCCGGGAAGAAGAGGAAGAATCTTTCTCCTTTTATGGGACGATTTTTGAATTTTTCGCCATTGATTCAGGTATAGAAAAGCAAAGGAAGGTGAAACTAGGTGTTTTCGGTGCTAACGAGGTTGGCTCAACAGGCGGTGAAAGAGAGGATATAGAGAAAGTTAGAGGACTTAGAAGTTTGATGAAAGAAAAAGTAAAGTTTTGATTCAACAAAGAAGTCTATATTTATAGATTCACCGCGACGGTTAGGTGGTGCTAGTGGCCGACCACCCGCTGACAGGAATTAATGATTTGGGGAATTGTACTGACGAGATGTTTGGTCACCTCTGCCGCTTACGTCATAAGGATGACATCATGATCTAGGTCTCCAGAAAATCGAGGCTCAAATCGTTTCTTATCATTCTATTCTAATAAACGCGGGGAATATTTGTATATGGTGGATATCTGGGCTATCCAATTTCCTTCGTAGATCGAAAGAAGGATGACACGTCAAAAGGCTAGGACGTCGAGTCCGGAACCGAGATTGCTTTCCAAATCGAGGCTGACATCGATAATCGAGGTCAGAAAAGGGCATACTCCGAAATGACGCCGATACAACTCAATAACGGAAAGAGCGAGATGTCCGCGACGGGTCGAGGATCGTGGCATGAATTTCGGAGTAGATTGATCTTCGGCGGTTAATCAGTTTTTTATATGATTTCCTACTATAATTAGAAGTGTACCTTATTTAGAACTCCTTTGTTATATAAATAAGATCTCATTCATTTGTAAGGATCATCATTATTCACTGATAAGAACACACACAGCCGCTGCTCTCTTTATTTTACTTACTGTTCATCAGAATTGTTCCATTCTTTACTGTTCTTATTATCCAACCTCGAGACTATCTCAAATTGAGGTCGAGGCATTGCTTGCAGACCGGTTTGATTTATTTTGTTGTCCAATTTTTTTATTTAATTCATTGTTTATCAATTGGTATTGGATTAAATCACATAACCTTAAAACCACAATATAAGTTTAATTGTTACTCGTTTTTAGGGTAAACAATAGAATTTTTTTTAATGGGAAGCGTTTCTCCTTAAATGCCCTTACACAAATCTATTGGGCGAGTCAATGAGTTCCAAATAAAAAGGATATCCCAGTGAAAAAAGCATCTCGCATTCAGAGGCGAAGGCAGAATTACTGTCAAGGGGTTCAAAAAAAGAAAAAAGTTAAAAAAGTTGTAACTAGTGGCACTAGAATCAATGACCTTATAAAGGTTTTGAACCTCATTGACCACTAAACTATGTTTTTAAGTTGTGTCAAGATGATTCAAAATATAATATATAGAAGTCAAAAATAGATTTTGCCTTACATATACTGTGTAATTTTTCGGCGAAGAGGGTTTGAGTAAACACCCTTTCGTCCCCCTAATTCCGGCCATGCTCGCATTCACATAAGATTCGGAGAAAAACCACAATCCAAGAAATATGATGTAGACGACATATCTTAACACAAACATTTATGATTGCTTTCGCGATTCAAACTAATAACTTATAAATCGTAGGAACATAACTTTACCATCGCTGGAAGACTTCCCTTCAGAATACGTGATGATTAATTAGAAGATAGCAACACTTTTTGTCATATTACTATAAGTTAAAAAGCAATGGCCTTCACTTTCTAATTGGTCTTTCTTAAAGGTGTGGATGAATGGGCAAGAGGGTGACTACATTCAAAGAAAAATGTCCTTTGTGGAAGGCTATTTGCCATTAATTCGGCTACTGTAAGTGGGGTTAAGGAAATGGATAGGGGAAGAAAGTTTACATTAATTGAGTAATAGTTTTATTTGTTGTTTTTTGAGCCAAACAATAGTGGTCTCCAAATTCAAGCTGGTAATGCATTAAAGAGGTCGGTTGTCTGTTTCTTGTGAAGCTGGATTCTCTTATTTTGTATCATATTCTTTTCATATATGGCTTCTATTGATCTTCTAAAGTAGAACACCTTCTAGAGAAAGAAAAAAAATATATATATATGGAATTCAACGGCTGAAATAGAGCCTTGGATCAACGATAAAGTTATTTCGTATGACTTATGTCACAGATACGAGTCGTAAAAACACTCATTAAAGCTTACATTAAAGTAGATTATTTACATCATATTCTTAGGTGGGACGGTCTTTACATGGATGTTGCATGAACGCGAGATATTTTGTATGCTAGGCTGCCCTTATAAGCTGTCTACATCACATTCTTAAGGTATAATACTTTTACGACTATTGCATGAACGCAAAATACATTTTGTATGAGGTTGCCCTTATTCGACAACTATTGTTTTGAGTAATTTCTTGTCTATATCGGGGACCTACAAAAGATTAAATTGTTCGAGAAATTTTTCAATAATCTAAGGGCTCAAACTCGAAATATTTGAATAAAGATAGACTCAAAGTTCATTTCACCATGTTAAAAAATTGTAAAAATAAAAACAAAATCCCTTGCTTCAGAAATTTCTTTGTAGTTTCCTTTGAAATTGCTAGAATGTCAAAAATAATATTTCAGTTTCTATCAATTGCTATCACTTTAATTTCTCCATGAATTTAAGACTATATGCCGGCCTAAGTACGTAAAATAAAAAGGTCGATATATAATAGGGCTGACTAAGAAAAGTCTTACTATATTAAATTATAATCTCTCTTTCCGACCTCATCTCTTCAATTTTAGGGCAACTTATTTCCTATTCATTATTTTTGATTTCTTATTCACTGTCCGATATTTATATTGAGATCCGACTTAATTCAAATTCGAGCCAGAAAGTCTCATATTAGAGGGTGAAGCACTTCCTATTTAAGGCGACTCTAATTCCAGGTCTCTAACTCGAAACTTTTAAGTAAGGATGAAAAAATATTCACGCTTTACAATAATTTTTATTGGCGGCCGAACACATATTTAATAATTAATTTAATAGAGCGAGTTGTTTGATAGGTACTTCTTTCGTTTGGTATAATAATTAAGTAAGTAAACCTAACTTCTTTAAGTTTGGAAAATACTTATCTTATGTCAGCCATATCTAAACTATCCAAAAAGTGACAATTAATGAGCATATATATATATATATATATATATATATATATATATATATATATATATATATATATATATATATATATATATATATATATATATATA
>ML249795.1:17739-37435 GCA_005239495.1 Nicotiana undulata
TTTCAAACCTATATATATATATATATATATATATATAGGTTTGAAAGTTGCATCATTAATGACGATGAATAACTCCCCTATTCCTCGGGAGGCAAATAAATCTAATATTAAAATAAGTCACAATAATAAAAGACAGCTAATTTTCGTAGTTCAATATATTTAAAAAAAAAAAAAATCAAGTTGTTCATGTTGTATAACGACTTATTTATTTTTTTAAAAACGATAATAAAGGCAAGCTTTGTTGTTTTGCAAGTTCTTTCTAAGGTTAATTTAGTAAATACGTCATCTATAAAAGAGTGAAATTAAAAATAATCAGATCTATAAGTAATAATTGAAAATGACACAGTTTTAAAAGTAATCGAATTTTAGTCACTTTTAGTGTTAAGATAAATCTGAACGAAAATATTGTTCAAAACCAAACAAAATATACTGGAGTTCCAGTATAATATATTAGTCCAGCATAATATGCTACAAGTTCATACACGGATGCTCCAATCTCTAGTATATTAGGTTTGAACTTTTCGTGTGTTGGAATTACAGCATAATATGCTGGAAGTTCATACACGTGTGCACCAATATCCAATATATTATGCTAGAACTTTTCGTATTGCAGCAAAATAGTGGCTATTTTTCAATGACTTTATAAATACTAACTATTTTCTAATTAGTGGTCCGAAAACTGACTAGCTCGTGCTACTTTCTCGCTACGAAAGAAAGATTGCCGGCCTCACCTCTTAATTTCATAAAATGAAAATTATGTCGGCCTTTCCTTTAAGACTTTAAATTATTTATTTTAGCTCTTTTTAGCTGACGATCTATTTTTTTTATTTTAGAAATTAACTGAAAGTGATTTCATCTTAGAAATGACGATATTGTCAAAGCTTGCTATTGTTATATCCAAAGGGACAACTGGTATCAAGAGAATACCATTTCAAATGGTGCAAAAGGCAATTTCCTGATTTTTATTTTGTAATTAAAATTTCTAATTATAGAAGAAATAGAAAATTAAAATAAAAAAAATAAAAATTCATATGTAAGTACCAAAGAACAAGAGAGGAATAATTGTTTGTTAACAAACTTTGTGTATACACATATTAATTAATAAAGAAACTTTTAGCTAGTGAGTATTAAATATGAGATGACTATTTAAAAATCCTAATATTTTGGAATTAAATTTGATATTCTCATGTAAATATGTTATAAGATCATTTAAAATTAACAATCAATCACCGTTCATAATAAGTGGAATAATTGAAAAAATAAGATAACTTATTTGTTATATAACATATTCAATTATAGAAATAGCACAAAAAATTACATTATATATATATATACCCAAAAAAGGAAATTTGATAATAAGGCAGCGCTAATATATTGGTCGGGACTTCGATCGAATCCAGTAACTCTAATCAAATTTTTATATCTATTTAGAGAAATTTGTTAAATATAAATAAATTATTAATTTAGAATCGTGTGCGCCCTTAAGTTAGATTGTCTATATCACATCTTTTGGGATGTAATCTTCCCTGTATTTGCATAAATAAGCGGTGCTTTGTACATCTGACTAAAAAAGCATATCCGAAATTTGAACTTTGTAAGATTCGCAATCTACCATATCTCATCTAATTTACTGAGTTTAAAATTTTATTAGTATATATATACATTTAATATTAACTTTTTGGATAAAAATACAAAGTATGAGCGAAAGCTATAAACTTAATAAACCCATAATTTGTACACTGAATTATGACAAATTCAATAAATGACTAAAAACCAAAGTCTGTATATAATCACACACGTAGTGCACAAGTCACTGTTTGAGTTAGAATATTATTTTGCATACGTGGATAAGACTGTTCTTTTCTTGACCATCAGAAATCTCGAGCTCGAAGTTTGGGTATGAAAAAAAATTTTAATAGGGAGCGCTTCTTCTCGAACGCGATCCTACATGATGCGTACCAAAATATAATCGAATTTTAATATGATTATCGAACATCGGGTAAAAAAAAAATTAAAAAAAAAGAGGAATATTATTTTGCATGGTCCAAATTTATACACTCAAAACAATTTACAGAAGGGGGAAGGGGGGGGGATACAGCTTTTTAGAGGGGTAGCGACACGTAACACATGCAAGAACGTGTCTTGTGTACAAAACAGCAGGCGCTTTTATTTCCTCATTAATTAATATTTTAGGTTTTTTTTCTTCTACCAAAAACCATCAAACCAAAAAGTTCATTTTTGACCGTCTGATCTCTGCTACACCAGCACGTTTGACCTGTCACTCAGAAATCTTTTTTTTTTTCTTTTTAATTTATTTATTATGAGTGAAAATGAAGATATTCAAACTCAAAATTCATGTATGTACGGTCAAATCTTTTTATAATAGTTTTATTAGTCCGAAATTTTCGGCTATTATACTGTTATTATAAAAGATATATCACAAGTTATAACATAAGTGACGGTTCTAGGATTTAAACTCATGGGTTCGAACTTTAATTTTTAAGCGTTAAATTTATTATATTTTTAAAGTAATATGTTCAAATTTATTATTTATTGTAATTTTATATATAAATTTATACTCCACATTAAAAATTATGAGTTCAATTGAACCCGTCACCTATGCAGCATACGCCCCTGTATAACATAGCATGTAAAACAGGTTCCAAAGAAAATTTAATATTTATAATTATTACGAAGGATGACTTATATAAAAAGAGTCACGTGTATATTCATATCCCTTTTGATTGAAAGTTGAAACCTTAATTCTTTACTGTTTCAATTTCAATTTATAGGAAATATCTTGATCCAAAACAGCGTTTAAGGAAAAATATAATTTTTTAAAAATTTATTATCTAAAATATGCTAATATCTATGTAATAATAGAACTTTTGTATTTTATAGCCTTAAATATGCCACAACATTGTGATTATAAATTCTTCCCAAAAGATGTAATAAGAAGTGCATAATTACAACATCAATAACAATAATAACAATAAATTCAACTTAATTTTATAAATGATGACTGAAAAAGGGTATTGTGTATCAAACCATACCAATGACGGACGCACCTGGTGGCAAGAGGGTTCAGTTGAATTCACTTTGTCAAAAAATAAAACTGTGTATATGTATAACTTACTATTAAAGTTGTGTAAATTTTATATAAATATTTTATTTGAACTTACTTGACTACTATTATTTTATGACTAAAGTTATGTCCTTAGATTGAACCCGCTCGCACAAAATTCTACGTCCGCCACTAGACTTTACTCCGACCTTTAAAAAAATAGAGATTATTTCCGGAAGACCCTCGCTCAAAAAAGAAATATACAATTAATTATTTAAAAATTTAAAAATATATTATTCTTTTTAAAACGGACTAAAATAAATAAAAAATGTGTTTGCATAAACTTTAGAGCAAAAGTTGTCGTAATCCCTACATAAATGGTTGACTTATTAAACTTTGGCATTAACAAGTCATTTCACCCATTCAATGAAGAGATGTATACAAAAGTTATCCTTACAGAGGAAAAATGGAGAATTTCCAAAGGAGGAATTCCTCCATTTTATTAATCATGGCTCATAATAATAAATATCTAGTACAAGATTTTACTATAACAACAAAACTATTAAAAACAAAAAAAAAATATTGTTAAAAAAAAAGGGCTTGAGACCTTTCAAGATTTTCTCTAATTTATCAACATCTCACTCTTTTGTGGTAAATCTTTTGCTTTTTTACCCCCTCTCTCTCTCCTGTTTTGTTTGTTCCACAGCCACAAAGCCTTTCCTATTTACAAATATACCCAAGAGGAATTGAGGAAAATACCATCACTACTGCCCATCTTCTACTATTGTAACTTTACTAGGTAGACATTCTCCATTGCTATGGACATTGGAGTCTGTATGCAGTTCAAGCTGAAGTCGAACGATAATGTTCTCATCGGAAGAGGATAGACGCGGCTGGATTTGATCGAAACTTGGCCCTAAAACTTTCTCAACCCATTGTTCTAAGCTTGTCCGACCACGAAATAATCCACCTAGTATATGGTCTACTATATCGTCTTCCACTTCGATTGAGACCTTGTCATCGACAACCATTGAGAATTTCGTGCTTATTGTTTTCTTGATCTCACGTCGAGCAAAGGGATATTCAATCGGCTTGAATTGTATGGTATCGTCCACTAAAC
The DNA here is from genome assembly GCA_005239495.1 of Nicotiana undulata. Taxonomy (NCBI): domain Eukaryota; kingdom Viridiplantae; phylum Streptophyta; class Magnoliopsida; order Solanales; family Solanaceae; genus Nicotiana; species Nicotiana undulata. Next base: position 21,924 of record ML249795.1, read on the forward strand.
TGACGAGTTCGTGAGGAACTGATGTAACTGAGAATCGCCTGTTTTCAAGGCCGGGTTCTTCTCCGTGCTCAACAGTTAGATCACTTGAATTGTGCGATCCGTCAGTTCTATAATCCTCAAAATCTGCTGCTTCATTAAGATCGAACGACAGTCCTAGATTCAATTCTTTTCTAGGTCTTGTAAGCCTGTCTTCATCATGCAACCAACTCACTCTTCGCTTAGCACTCTTTTCACCCATTGTTAACTTTAACTGCCAATTGGAACTAGCTAGCGAGACGAGCTTCTTTTCTTCCATCAAATACTCATTCCTGTAGCTCTCGGGGCTCATTGCAGACCAATTTCCAGTAAGAATGAATATGACGTTGCCGAGACTTATCTCACGTCCATGTGAATCGGTAAGCCTACCTCTGTCCATGGCTCGTTTTATGTTTCCGCGAACTAGCACATTTGCTTCATCAATATCCTCGAGCATAATAACTGAAAGTGGATTCCTCCTAACAGCCTCTGCGATACGGTCTATTGCTGTTTTGCCACGGAAACCAACATCGGACTCTTCATCATCTCGTCGTGAACCAAGGCATATCATTATCGGACTGTTTCCGCACATTTGCTCAGCAAGAACTGATGCCATCTTTCTCTTGGCAAATCTGTCAGGACCAGTGAATAACAGCCATATGTCACCCTTAGGCGCACCACTGCGCTGTCTTCCGTTCCCCAATCTGCACCTTGACACAGCTGAAGCTACAGAAGAGGATGCATCTCGCTGCCACCACGCTTTTTCCATTAGACCCTTGAGAAGCCTTTTAAATGTATCAGCATCTAACGCACTAGCAAATTTGTCAAGTAACTTGTTCTGAGGCACAGAAGATATGCAGCTAAGGAAGTCCTTCGCTTGATCTTCCAGAGTTTTCTCACCGGTAGTTTCAGTCCGTTTTTGACCTAGAACCAAGTCAGTCCTAACAGGGCTGCGGGGAGGACTAGTCGCTGCCTTTTCCGGTGGTTGACTAGCCATTTGCGTGGTGTTCAGTTGCAGGCTCACTCCTAGGGTTCTGCTTGGTTGTAGCTTAGGCTGTAAAGGTTGACGCAAAAGCAGGTTCGGATTATACAACCCCGGCATAGAGAGAACAGGTGATACTACTGTTCTTTCATGACCAACATTGTGCTGGAAATTAGGATGAAGTTGCAAGCATGTATCGTTCCACTTCTTTTGCAGTTCTTGAGTCTTCAGCTGCAAAAGTCCTTGATCCTTACTCTGCAAAGACATCAAAAGACAGAATTGATTCATCCGCTCACACGCAATTAAGTCATCCTACGTTTCAAAGTAAACACATACCTGTGACAGAGCAGTTACTTTAGTATCATTCTTTAGCTTGGCATTTTGCAACCATTGAGGCAACTGCGGTCGAGGAGATTCTGATTTAGCTTCTTCAGCAGATGAATTCTCAAACTCGGATACAAGTTTCGCCAACTCGTGTTCAAACTTCTCCTTGCACTGGGGACAACACGACGTTCTCAATCTCGGATTTGAATTCTCCGGTACACGCCTCAGTAAAGCAGGCACCGGGGCAGTAAAGCTCTTCAGTGGATTCATAGTATCCAAAGAATTTCCAAGAATTCTTTCATTTCCAAGCCTAAAAGGTTCAAACCAATAACCAAATCAAAAGATCGCTCTAAAAACAAAATCCGAAAGTGAACATATACGCATACTAAACATCCAATCCAATAGTTTCAACAAGAATAATTCTAGAAAGAGCATCTTACTGGATTATATATACACACACAAAAGATTCAAAGATTCAATTTTTATCCCAATATGTCAATTCAATGACTCAGAAAATATTCCCAAACATCGATATTCAATATTCTAAGATCCAATTTTTATCCCAAATTGTCAAATTCAGTGACTCAAATATGTTCTCAAAGATCAATATTCAACATTCAAAGATCCAATTTTATCCCAAATTGTCAAATTCAAGGACTCAAAAATAGAATTACTGCTAACGAAATACCTTGGAAAGATTCCGGGATGAGGAGATCTTGAAGCAATAGGAACAGCTTGAAGATCCCAATCATTTTCCATAGTAGAATGATAAACTTGACACCTCAAGTAAGTCTCACAAGTTGCTGTACCAATCAACCATAATCTATTATTACCCTCTCGAAATCGCGCTAATAACTTTCCCATTTCAACCACTGCTGCTTTTCCAATCTCAGAAACCATAGCTGGTTGTTGCTGCTGTTGCTCAACCAGCCATTTCAAATCGCCCAAATCAAGAATCACTCCTCCACTACTAATTTTCCCCTCAATTACCCCTACCAATTCCTTAATCTTGTTCACTATCTCATTTTTATCTAATTCCTTCTCCATTTGAACAATTTGCAAATTCTTCAAAACGCCTTCTCCCAATTCCCCTTTCTCAATCTTCCTTAAAACTTCCTTCACCACACTTTCCGGCTCGCCTTCCCCGACTAAAACCGGGTTCCTTTTCTTACTTCTCAACAAAATTTCCAACACCCTCTTCACTTCTTCAATTCTTTGTAAATTCCCCAATCCCCCTAACCCACCCCCACCCCCACCACCCAAACCCCCACCCTGATGCTGCAACTGCAACTTGGGATTCAAGTACATATTTCGAGAACCACCAAGAGAAGTATTAAAAGTAGCCAAAGTAACATTATTATTACTATTGTTATTGCCAATACCACCAAGAAAACCGGGAGAAGCAGTAAGACAATTATGATTCAACGGAGTCGACACAGACTGTGTCAACGATTGTTCAATTGTAGCCTTAACAGCTGGGCTAGAAAAACTAGCCTCACGCATAACACGACTAACACTAGGATCATCGAGAATAGATATAATCAATTGTTCTAATTCAACTTTCACAGCTAAAAGCGGCTGTTGTTGTTGTTCAGGACAACCTCTACGTTGATGCGCTTGTGCCCGCTTTAAAGCGGCCATAAGCGCATTAGAAATCGGGGGCTCAGTCCCCGATGGCATGTTCTGTGCCGTAGGTAAACGCTCCAGCGCGACGCTGAAGCAAAGCTCCAGCGCTCGGCACTGGAGCGGGTGAGATGAATTAGGGTGTGAACGGATACACGCTTGACGGAGAAATCCTGAAGGTGAAGAAAGTAAGGTTGCTGCCACGTGTAACGGCGTCGTTTGGCCATGGTTACGGCGACCGGCTTCAGATATTGAGTGGTTTAGTACGGCTGCTGCCTCTGCCGTTAACGTTTGTTGAATCGTACTCAAACCTGCCCTCATACCGAACAGAATTAAACAACAATATTGTGCACAACTCTATATAAAGATGAAATTTGAGAAGAAGATGAAATTTAGAGAGTTTTCTCTCTCTAAGTTGTTTTGAGTTTTTTTTTTCTCTCTCTAAGGAAGATGATGATGAAGATGATAAAAGGAAATGAACAACACATGCACACCGTCTTCTTCTTTTTCATTAAATACCCACCTCACTTCCTTCTTTCTTCCAAAAATATCCCCTTTTTACTTGCTACTATTACAATGACATAAGCTAAAAGATTAATAATATTATTATTGTTGTTATATTTTGTATGGCTTTGAGGAAAAAAAAAATAGTCTGGTGCACGAAACTCTCGCTATGTGCAGGATCCAGAGAAGGTGGAGCGACTCGAAGTTATCTTTCGGTCAACTGTCCATCAAGTCAAGTGCAAAAAACACAGTAAAATCACGCAACGGACGTTGATGGTGTGCTTCATGCTCGCGAGGAAAGAAAGGAGAGCGACGGGGTTCACTGGCCGGACCATAAGAGTCTATTATACTCAACATTACTCTGTATTTATGCAAGAGGTTGTTTGCATGGCTTGAATCCGTGACGTCCTGGTCACGTGGCAGTAATTTTGTCATTTACGTCACGGCTCCCCTTTAGAATCGGTAAAATAGCTAACGTGTGACCATGAAGTTACGGGTTCGAGCCGTAAAAATAGCTTCTTGCATAAATGCGATATTGACTATCAATGTAAACTAAATAATTTATGATAAATTATTATATTTTTTTAAATTTTATGTATGATAAATAATTGATGATTGTAGGAAAGCATAAAAAAATTAACATGGCATTGTTTGTTTTTATTGTATGCTTCTTTTTTGAGTTTTAGGTGGGGAGGGGGTTTAAGGGGTAGGGGGTTAAGGGGGGTAGGGGGGAGAGAATTTATGGAAGAAAGGGAGATAAGTGAAAGTACTTTCAGTTGCAAAGATTTCTGGAAAATGCTCTGTGGACAGAGGAAAAAACCAAACCTGCCCTTCTTTTTGTGTCATCTTTTTCTTATTACTACAAAACATTTTCTGAATTCTTTAATCAAAATGGTTTCCCCTTTTCATTGTTGCTTTATTGTTATTCTGTATATAATTGTGTTCGACTAGCTTATGCATATCTCGATTGATTTTATAAAATATGTTATTTTTTATCAATATAAATATCGGATAACTTTGTTTACTCCGCTTGTTTGTTGGGGTATAGTGGAAAAGTTTGCTAGGAGACATTCGTCGGTCTTGACATTAAACTCTCGAAGTTAGAAATCAGATGCTTCCTTAACAACGATAAGACTCTCGGATAAGAAAGATCAATACTCTCTCCGATCCAAAATAAACACTCGTAACACATATTTCAACATTATTTACTTCAAGGGCAATGTAGGAAAAAATACTTAATTCATTCTTGAAATCTGAAAAAATTATTTATTTTTTACTACAAAAAAAGAAGCCAAAAATTACTTATTTTAGACCGGAGAGAGTACTGAATAGCTTCAGCTGATTTATAATCTCACAAGTAAAAATTTATAGAAAATAGTGTTTACGTAGATCTTATTCCTACATCATAAAAATAGAAAAGTTGTTTCCGACAGAAATCCCGTCATAAAGATTTGAAGGTGGAACTTTATGATCCTTGATTCATTTTGTTGACCACTTGGAAGCACCTTTAATGGTTTCATTATGTTTTTATTGTTTTTCACTAATAAACAAAACAATCTTATGTCATTGTATTATTTTCAAAAAGATAATGGGAGGAGAGAGAGAAAGAAAGAAGCAAGAAATAAAATAATAATAATAATAATAATAATAATAATAATAATAATAATAACTAAAAGTTAAAACCTTTTTAAAGAGTGAGATGAGGAGATTCATGAGTAGCTAAGATTGCTTTTTTATTATATCTAAAAAGCTTTTTATTCTTTCTTTTTCATTCACTATGACTAGATTGACTGCCTTTTTAGTTCCCTCATTTGTTTTGCAATTAGTTGCTTCTTTACTTTTGATTCATACACAAGTATCCCACACACTTTTATGGCGCGTGGATCTACTTTACTATTTTCTTCTTCTTTTTCTTTTCTTTTTTAAATTATTACTTTTTCTATTCATTTTTACCTGGTACGTTTTGATTTTGCACGCTTCTTAAGAAATAATAAATAAAATACATAATTTATCATGATATTCATATTAATTTGTGTATATTTTATTAAATTTGAAAAAATGATTTGAAATGAGTAACAAATATTGTGGATATAACAGGAAATTTTTTTTGTCTTTTTTTAATATGCGTAAAGTGACAAGTAATAATTAAAATTTAATTTTAGTATCCCTGCCAAGTAAAAGTCAACGGAAGGAATATTTTACCTCCTCCCCCTTCCTTTCTTTTTCAATAGTAGCACTTCAAAAAAATTATATGATACTCTTTTATTTTAATCTGTTTCAAAAATATATATATTTTTACGCTGAAAACTTCTTTACATTTTAAATTTTTTATCTTATTATTATTAAATACTCTTATAATAACCAAGAATATCATTATATTTAAAATAATAAACCAAATGAGTAATAAAAGGAAAACAAGGCTCAAGTGACAAGTCTTTACCAAGAAGGGTTGTGATAGGGTGGTACTCTTTCATCCTTAATCAAAAGTCTCGAATATGAGTTCTGAGTATACAATCGCTTTTGTTAGGCAGCATTTTACCCCAATGTGGGACTCTTCATTGAGAATCCAAATTTAATCGGGCCTCAATGAAGATAGCGGGTGAAAAACGAAAAAAAACAAGGTTCAAGTCTTCAAGACCAAATCAAGAGATATGTCATTATAATTAAACTATATTTAAATTAATAAACCAAATGAGTAATAAAAGAACAATAAGATTCAAGTCTTTACCAACAAGGGTTGTATTGGAGTGGTAAGCACTCTATCATCTTTAATCAGAGATTTCGGTATTGAACCATGGATATGGACTCGCCTTTATTAAGGAGTACTTTACTCCTAATATGAACTTCTAACGCGAATTTGAATTTAGTCAGACTCTAATATGCGTATCGAATGTTGAGTGACCGTTTGGACATAAGAATTGTAAAATTCCAACAACAAAAATTAAGTGAAAATGGTATTTGAAAACTAGTAATGTGTTTGGACATGAATATAATTTTGAATTGTTTAAATTATTGTGAGTGATCTAAGTGAAAAAATTTGAAAAATAATTTTTTAAAATTTCAAAAAGTTCCAAAATTTATCGTCAAGCGAAAATTGAAAATTACAACTAACTCTAAGAAACCTAAAATAACTTCTTGAAGACCAAATCAAGAGAGTGAGTTACACGAAAGTAGTAGGAGCGTGAGGTAAGGTGAGATTCACTAAGTCGTGTTTACCTTTAAACCAATTTTCTGCTTTTCACACGCAACTGCTGCCAAAAGGTATCGCACGGGCTATATTCATACTTTACTCCTTTTTCACTTTTATCTTTTACACCCCCAACCACTCCGGGGACCACTTCTCTTCTTAAAATTCAATAAATGCCTTTAATGTACGGTTTAAAAAGGTTTTTATTTTATTTTATAGCCAACTCAATTTAATTTATAGGTTACGGGTTCGGGCAGTAAAAATTGTTACTACTTTCTCCGATCAAAATAAGTGATTTTTTTTGTTTCACACATATTAAAAAATTCAGTTTTTAACATTAATTAGCAATGAAGTTGACCATATTAGCTTTTACTATCTATTCACATAAACACTTCTAACAATACGCCAACATTATTTAATCCAAGGGCAATGTAAGAAAAAAATAATTAATTCAGTCTTGAAATATGGAAAAATTACTTATTTCGAACCACAAAATAAGCCTAAAATCCACTCATTGTGGACTAGGGCTATTCATTTGGATCGGATATCCGAAATCTGAATCGATCCATTCAATTTCGGATTTCGGATGGGACCGGATATCATATTGTGTTTATAAAAATTTCGGATGTATCGGATTCGGATTGATATATTTTAATCTGATCTGATTCGTAATCCGAAATTATTAGGTAATGTATAAATACTACACTTTAATTTCGGATAGTCAGTACTTCATTTACATCTTCCTCCAATTTATTACCTTTACAATTGTTAGAGTTAGCGATATTGGCACCATAGTACTCTCATAATTGTATAAACATTAATTTTTCTTAATGCATTGCCTTTTTTACAAAGAAAATATACATATTAGTTTGCAACTTTGAGGCATTTACGATCCGAAATCCGATCTGATCCAAACTTTAAAATTCAAATCCGATCCGATATAATTCGGATCGGATTCGGATTGCATTTTTTAGAATCCGAAATGTGCTAAATCTTATAGTTATTATAGAATTATTGTTATATATATTCTTCTAATGGTGCCATTTAAATACCAAAATAAGAATTTCAAAAAAATATATATTAATAGAAAACCTCACTTGCTAGAAAACGACAAATGCCTTCAATTAGTAAACTCTTAACTCTTACTCAACATCTTTTCTCTATCATTTATTTCGTTTGCATTAGTCTATTTTAGACTTTCATTTATAGTAAACATCCCTTAATTAAATAGATAAGAGGCTTGTTAAGCCTACCTTATTTTTTTGGTAAGTTTTTATCCGCTAATGATATTTATATAAAATTATATTAATTTATTATGGTTAATAATAAATTAAGATAAAAATATATATTAATTAAAAATAATTTAAGAATAATTATATGTATATCAAATTATATTTATAAAATTAATATAAACACCCTACGAGCAAGAATTTATCATTTGTTTTTGTCGTACTAAGCAACAAGTTATTCCTTTCTATTTTTTTTCTTTGAATAGAGCTTTCAAGTACCTTTATTGCTCCTAACTAACTTTCATTTATTTATAGCTTAAAGAAAGTTTGTGATTATCACTATTACATTTGACTTTTTGGTAATCTAACTTTAAATTAGGTCTTTGAACTTATGTCATATTATATACCTAAATAATTACAACTTGTTTGGATGAGTGTTAAACATCATTTCATAATGTATGGTATTGTATTGTATTGTATTGTACAGTATCGTTTGATGAATATAATATTTGACTAGATTGTATCGTTCGATGTTGTTTCATGATATCTTACACCAGCAATATGAAAAATAAACTTGTAATATTATAAAGAAAAATTAAGATACGGAGTAAATTTATTATATAAAAAGGTAGGGTAAATGATAAAATAAAATTATTTAATAATAATGAAGGTTGAGTGAAAGAAAAAAGACAAGATAATGACGCAACCACACTAAATCGGTCGTTATATAAAGTGGCACATTTCATCGTTACGTAACGACGAATTTAACGATACAATACAATAAAATTTAAGTAACCATCAAAATAAACATTGTATTTAACGTGACAATACGATACAATACAACATGTAACATCCATCCAAACAAGCGGTTAAGGTCTTGAAATTATGCTTCAAACCTACATCTATAGATAAGGTCATAAATATGCCAAGTATTAATTAATTGGAGGTTAATACAAATAATACAAATTTGATTATCAAGTTTATAGAATGGAACAAAATAAATTAATGATTCTAAGTGAGCTACATACCTACATGTACTTTTATCTCCTCATATTACTTTATTTTTTTATATATATAAAAATTACTCCAATAAAAACAAACAGAGGAATTTCATAGAAATTTGAGATTGAATTATTTAATGAGATAAAATCCACTAGAAGATCATGGATAGTCCAATATCATTGGGAAAGTTGTAAGCTAAGCATGAGAACAAAGGAATTATCATGAAAAGTAGAAACCATTGGTTGATTCTCATGTACCCTTTTAATAAAATTTGTTCCCTTTTTTTTACTTTTACCTTTTTACTTTTTTCAACTAACCTTTTATTTGTGTAAAATAAAAGCATCAATTTGAAAACGAACCACCAAGGAGAAGAGTTTCCCTAAAGGAGTTAAAATATAAAAAATAAAAAAGATTCAATATTTTATATATATATATATATATATATATATATATATATATATATATATTAAAAAGTTATCTATTTATACGTTATAAAGTTTTTAACTCGGTGTGCCAGTTATACCCTTTTGGATAAGGACGTTACTGCTGAAGAGTGTGATGAGATGGATGAAATTCTACTCTTGTAATTACAAGTCTCGAATTTGTACTTTGTGAATGGATAATTCCTCACCAGTGAATTTTTTCTCCTTTAATAAATTCTATTCGACTTAAATTTGGATTAGTCGGGCCTGTGTATACCGGATATAATATGTTTATAAGAAATAGCAATTTGGAAGGGGAACCTAGCAGCAATGTTAAAGTTATTTTTGTGTAATTTATAGGTCACGAGTTCGAGTCGTAGAATCAAGCATTGATGCTTGCATCCAGATAGGTTGGTCAGAAATTCAAAAAATAGCCAGATTTACAAGTGATAATTGAAAAATGGCCATAGTTTTAAAAGTTATTAAAATTTAGTCACTTTTCATGTAAAGGTAAATGTGAACGAAAACACAATTCAAAATCCGGAAAATATTCCAGCATAATATACTGGAGTTCCAGCATGTTATACTGGAATTCCGGCATATTATATTGGAGTTCCATTATAATATACCGGTCCAGCATAATATGGTGGAAGTTCATACACATGTGCTCCAATCTCCGGTGTATTATGCTGAAACTTTTCGCGTGTTGGAGTTTCAGCATAATATGGTGGAAGTTCATACACAGGTGTACCAATCTCCAGTATATAATGCTGGACTGGTCCGTATTGCAGTAAAATAGTGACTATTTTTCAATGAATTACAAAAACTGACTATTTTTTAATTATCAGTTTGAAAACTGGCTAGCCGTGTTATTTTTACAATAGGTTGCATATATCACGCTCTTTTAGAGTGCGATATTTTTTCAAATTCTGCATGAATGCGAGATACTTCGTACAATCGACTTTATTTTTTTTAAATAGAAAATGTCAATTTTGGAAAAGGAAGGCTCTAGGTAAAACAAAGTATATGTACTTATGTAGGTGTGGGCCTTGCTAACATTCAAGCAGTAAATTGTACCCTCAAATGATACAAATAGTAAGCTTTTTTGGGATTCTTAACTTTTTACATAACTTTTTTGTAAGAATAAAATACAAATTAAATAGAAAAATCACTACTTTTTGTGAAGTCTTTACAAACAAAAATCATCATCATATTCCCTTTTGGTAACGCACGCTTTCACTTGCCTTTTACGCGTTTTTCGAACTCCTGACTTTTCATTCCTTTTCCCACCTTTTCTACCGCCCCGAAAATAATGGAAAAAAACAAAAAAAGAAAAACAGAGAAATTCTTCCTTTTTCTTGATTTTTAAAATAGTTTATACACTTTATCATCCATGCAATCAAAGTTTAGATAATGTTTTTAATTAGGCGAAGAGATTATATTATTACTATAAGAAATTTGAAATTAAAAGGTGAATAACTCGACTTTTTAATACGATATATATTTTTTTTAAGGAGAATTTAGGAGCAACGATAAAGCTATCTTCCCAAGAATAAACTCAAATGAATTGATAGGAGGGCGGCACAAGCGATGAAACATGTGGTTTAATTCGATGCGAAGCGGACAATCTTACTGGGGCTTTTGCCAATAAATGATTTCTCGCAACAGAATTAAGGATCTGAAAATATTTTCAATACAAATAGCTCGGTTGCTGGCTTCTATATCATCAGATCACCAATTTCCTTGACCTTTCGGTACTGTGCAAGCGTCAACCCCTATACATGGTCATACGACTTTACAAAGACCTGTATTTTTTGTAAACAATCGCCTGGGCCACTCCCTTAAGGTGGACAAGATGCTTTATTATCGAACTGCTTCTTTAAAATCACTTTTAATAATACATGGCAAATTCAAAATATTGTTATTGTTATAAAATAAAAGTTGTAAAGTAAATAAATTGAAGACAAGTATAAAGAGAGATTGATATATTATTCAGCTTCAAACCTATATACATAATGAACTGAAAACTTCTATATTTATAGAAGAAAGGAAGTTGTTATGTAAGCTACTACTGCAAGTTGTTGTGTAAGCTTCTTGTAAGTTGCTACTGCAAGCTGCTGTGTAAGTTGCTTGTAGGCTGCTACTGTACCAGATATAAATAATCTTCTACCGGGGGTAATGTTTATCCATAACTGAGTACGAAAATGACAAGCTTCTCCAGGAGGCTTATTTCCAATAGAATACAAAATAGATAAACATATTTACGGCGGTGTCCCAAATGGATAAGCTTTTTCAGGAAGCTTATTTACAACGAAGTACTAAATGAACATCCATAATATAATATATATTTATAACACTCTCACTTGGATGTTCGTTTAAAGATTATGTGTCTTGTTAACACCTAACTAGGAAAAACCCCATGGGAGAAAAAAATCTTAGTGAAGAAAAAAGAGTACACATATTTTGTAATATGCATTGCTAGGTGCCTTATTAAAAACCTTATAAGGAAAACTCTGTGGGGAAAAACCTTAATAAAAAAAGAGTGCATCGCGTATTTTATTCCCCCTGATGAAAACCTTGTTTCAAATATTTGAGACTCCGTATTCCAATCTTGTATACCATCTTCTCAAAAGTTGAAGTTGGCAAAGATTTAGCGAATAAATCTGTCGGATTGTCACTTGAACGGATTTGTTGAACATCAATGTCACCAATTTACTAAAGATTGTGTGTGTAGAATAATTTTAGTGAAATGTGCTTTGTTCTATCTCATTTTATAAATTCTCCCTTCAATTGGGCTATGAATGCATCATTTTCTTCGTATAAAATTGTGGGGTTTTTCTCATATTCCAAATCACAATTTTCTCGAATAAAAATGAATCGTTGATCTTAACCATACGCATTCCCTACTTGCTTCATGAATAGTTATTATCTCAGCATGATTTGAAGAAGTAGCAACAATAGAATGCTTTGTGGAGCGCCATGATATGATAGTACCTCCATATGTAAACACGTACCCGATTTGAGATCGAACTTTATGGGAATCAGATAAATAACATGTATCTGCATATCCAACAAGATGTGCAATATCTTTGTTAACATAAAACAAACTCGTATTGAGCGCTACCTTTAAATATCGCAATAATGTTTAATCCCGTTCCAATGTCTCCGCGTAAGAGAAGTTATACCTTGCTAGTAAATTAACAGAAAATGTTATGTCGGTCCTTGTAGCATTAGCAAGATACATTAGTGCACCAATTGCAAGATATATTAGTGCACCAATTGCAAGATACATTAGTGCATCAATTGCACAAATTGTCAGACCAAGGAGTTTCTCATCCTCTTCTGAAGGTCGGAACAAATCCTTATTCACTTCAAGTGATCGAACAACCATTGATTTACTCAATGTGTGCGTTTTGTCTATGTAAAAGCGTTTTAAGACCTATTGTGTATAGATAAATTAATGGATAAAGACCCCGTCTGCTAAATATTTAATTTGCAGACTAAGATAAAGTTTTTCCCTTTGGAGCTCTTCTGGAGTTCCTATGATATTTATGCCATTAACCTAAACATCAAGTGTAACAAACTATGATGTTGTTTTCTTTGTAAAAATGCATGGACAAATGCCATCAATTTACATAACCTTCATTCATCAATTCAGTGAAGCGTATGCGCGCATATTGATTTAAACCGTACAAAGATCTTTGTAATTTTATTGAATACATCCCACGATGCTTTGAACTATATGCTTCAGGAATTTTTAATCCTCCAAGGATATTCATATAGACTTAATCAAATGAGTCATATAGATTATGACTTGCATTTAGATGACATGACATCTTCAGGTGTCTAAACCATATGCTTGATCCTCACAATCTTTTACAATATTGTGCATTATATTGTATCAAATATATCGTCGACGATCATTTCATATCGGTTCACAAGCGACATAACTTGTTGAGATCTCATCACTTTCTTTATTTTCATGTACCTGAACTTTTTCAGGAGTTTCATGAAATGTTATGTCGTGTTCTCTTCTTGATCTTATTTCCTCCTTATCATGATCATTTTGATCATTTGCTCTTATCCTTTTCAAGGATTGTTATCTTTGGAACCGATTGGTCTACCCGCTTTTTGCGTACAGTAAACTACATCCTTCAGGTACTTTAATTTTATTAGGAGCATTTGCAGTTGAAATATGATATTTAATTTTGGATCATCAAATGCTTCTGACATTTGACTTGAATTATCTTTTGAGTTAGGATCATACGAATGATAATTCATTTCATATAACATATTTTTCAACTGCTTATTCCATCACTCTAATGTTAGAAAAACTAACATATATCCCAAACTTTGTTTAGGAAACATATCTTTGTGCTTTGTGGTAGAGAAATTAAACATATACCACACATCAAAAGTTATTGGATAGTAAAAATATTTGGTTTCTGATTCTAAACCAATTGTGAGGGGATGACTTATCATACATTATTGGTATGATGCATACAAGTGTTGTTGTATGCAATTTAGAAAATCTTAGACCAACACATGAAGCTTTTTCTCATAAGCAATAGTTTAGCCATTAATATGAGGTATTCAATGCTAAACCAGCTTGGATATAAACCACCATTATCAAGATAAACTTTCTTGACTTCATAATCTGAATATTACGCTCTTAATTAGGAAAATCAATTTCAAATGCTAAACTGCAGGTTGACAATAAACATACATGTAATCATCTCATATATGCATCTATAAGTGATTCACATGATAGGTGAATGGGCACATATTCACTTTTTATATATTTTAGAATCAGGGGTCTTAGTCCCAACTTTAGCTGGTATATTCAATTTATTATGAGAACAAGCAACACAAGAGAATTCTTGAAGAATTTCTTAGTTCTTCAATATATGCTTATCAAAATTGGCCAATGAAAACTTCAAGTTTATCATTGAAGGTGCTATCTCTTAGTAGACTTCTAGTTTATTATGGCATAAATTTTTGCATTTGTAAACTTTTGGTATACTGTGTCTACTTTTGTATCAACGAATTATTTATTTATTGTAGCTACTTTTGCCTCAGTAAAACTTCTGATTTACTGTGACTGTTTTTGCATTTGTAAACTTCTGATTTACTATTAGTTCAAGCGATGCTCTGCATGAACAAATTTGATGCCTCTTCACAATTTTTGTTCTTCGGGAACAAATTTGCATGAATTGTCAAATGAGCAAATTAGATTCCTCAGATCAAATAAACCCAACGAAGTCAGTTATGCTAGTAGCAAAAGATAAATTGAAGAAAATAAATACTAACCTTTAGTGTAGACTCTTAATGATGCAATATAATCTGATAAGTACTTATAAACTGTCACGACCCGAAATTCCACCTTTCAGGTCGTAACTGCGTCTAACGTTGAACCCGCTAGACAAGCCAACGTACACAACATTTGACATCGATAAAACAACGTAACAGTAATAAATCTAATTAACCTTCCAACCTCTACTGGAATATCTCAATTTCCTTAACTTTCAACCTTCGCTGAACATTCCCAAATGACTTTAATTTTTTTTACAGCAGAACAGTAATAATATTCCCAAAACGCGCAACGAAATGATAAAGGTAACAACATCGAAAATATTCCAAAATCGGGATGTCACAATCTCACGGACTATCTAAACCAAGGGCTAAATACAGAGTCTGAAAAGAAATATACAATTGTCTTGGAACTAAGAGAAAAATAAGACAATGAGGAATCCGAATGTAGGAGAGACACCAAGGCCCACGAATGCCAGCGGGTATACCTTGAAGCTCTGGGTGGACTGAAGGTGACTCCCTCAATGAGGTCCACTGGGTCCGGATGCGTGATCTGCACAACATTAAGAAGTGCAGTGGAGCATCAGTACAACCGACCCCATGTACTGAGTAAGTGCCGAGCCTAACCTCGGCCGAAGTAGTGACGAGGCTCGACTTGACAACATCGATAACTTGTCCTATTCTACAGCAGGTACAGGGATAATACAAGGCAAAAGATAAGCAAACAAATAAGGAATGCGAGGGCAGTAAAGGGGAACAAATGAAATGAAGCAGTAAAATCGACAGATAGAAGTGAACAAGGGAGGCAATCTAACACAATAGCAACGAAGCAAGTATAAATATCAGAAAGGTAAACAATGGCATGGCATCACCCTTCGTGCTTTTACTCTCTTCCTCACAACGCAATGTAATCA